>CAUYQU010093554.1:0-64392 GCA_963574635.1 Cheracebus regulus | reverse complement strand
CAATACAGTTGAACAAGTAGAAGAAAGAAATTCAGAGCTTGAAGACAAGGTCTTTGAATTATTAATCCAATTCAACAAAGACAAAGAAAAAAGAGTAAGAAAATATGAGCAAAGCCTCCAAGAAGTCTGGGATTATGTTAAATGACCAAAGCTAAGAATAATTAGTGTACCCGAGGAAGAAGAGAATTCTAAAACCCTGGAAAACATATTTGGAGTAATAATCAAGGAAAACTTTCCCAGCCTTGTGAGAGACCTAGACAGCCAAATACAAGAAGCACAAAGATCACCTGGGAAATTCATTGCAAAAAGATCTTCCCCTAGGCACATTGTCATCAAGTTATCCAAAGTTAAGATGAAGGAAAGAATCTTAAGAGCTATGAAACAGAAGCACCAGGTAATCTATAAAGAAAAACCTATCAGATTAACAGCAGATTTCTCATCAGAAACCCTACAAGCTAGAAGGGATTGGGGACCTATCTTCAGCCTCTTCAAACAAAACAATTATCAGCCAAATTTTGTATCCAGTAAAACTAAGCATCATATATGAAGGAAAGATACAGTCATTTTCAGACAAAAAAAAATGATGAGAGAATTCGTCATCACCAAAACACCACTACAGTAACTGCTAAAAGGAGCTCTAAACCATGAAACAAATCCTAGAAACACATCAAAACAGAACCACTTTAAAGCATAAATAACACAGCACCTATAAAACAAAAATACAAGTTAAAAAGCAAAAAACCAAGTACACAGGCAACAAAGAGCATGGTGAATGCAAAAGTACCTCACATTTCAACACTAACATTGAGAGTAAATGGCCTAAATGCTCCACTTAAAAGATACAGAACTGGGCTGGGCGCGGTGGCTCACGCCTGTAATCCTAGCACTTTGGGAAGCCGAGGTGGGTGGATCACCTGAGGTCATAATTTAAAGACCAGCCTGGCCATCATGGTGAAACCCCATCTTTAAAAAAAAAAAAAAAAAAAGATATAGGAAGGAACAAGAGGAAGGGAGGAAGCAGTCTTTAGGGATAAAGGGTATTCGGTTTAAAGAGAAGACCAAGGGAAGATAAAACTCCAAGTAGGGAATCATCGTAATCGCTGTCTCTCCTTCCTTGCCTTCATTCCTAACTTCCAGACCTCTGTCACTGTCAAAACGATATTCTGAGCTTGCTAATGATCCTCTCTCCCGTCCCTTCTACCTCCCAGGTGACCTAACGTTCCCAGACCACAGCAGCAGATCTTGTCTTGTCAGACTTGGTCACCATTTCCAACCTCTCTGCCCTTCACGATCATTTCTTCTTCTTTCCAAAAGTATATGAAGCACAGGCCTGGGCTTCCATGGAGTCAAATTCTGTTCCCAAGAGTCGGGGGCCATGGGATGCATGAGGTTGCGGGAGAGTCTGGAGGTCTCCTGCGGGACAGCTCGAGGAAGCAGACCTGCAGAGAAGCCTGAGTGTCTGAGTCCCACAGGCAGAGCAACACTTGTCTGCAGGGCAAGCAAAGAGCCACTGGTCCCCGCCCAGCCACCCTCTCCTGATCTACGGGGCTCTGAAGGGAACACAAAAACCAGAGTTTCCTCAGAGCTGGAAGGTGAGGGAAGCGTCAAAGGGAGTCAAGAGAAATGGGAGAGCAGGAGCCGAAGGATGAGCCCTGAGTCTGGCTAGATGAGGAAGTCAGATCAGACAGGAGAATGGACAGGGAGGGTTTTTGTTTTTGAGGTGGAGTCTCGCTCTGTCGCCCAGGCTGGAGTGCAATGGCACGATCTCAGCTCACTGCAACCTTCACCTCCCGGGTTCAAGCGATTCTCCTGCCTCTGCTCCTGAGTAGCTGGGACTACAGGAGCGCGCCACCACACCCGGCTACTTTTTGTATTTTTAATAGAGACAAGGTTTCACCATGTTGGCCAGGCTGGTCTCAAACTCCTGACTTCGTGATCCGCCTGCCTCGGCCTCAAGAGGGAGGGATCTTTAGCCACAGAATCGTATAAGGGAGGCACAAATGTTGGCCAGGTGCAGTGGCTCACGCCTGTAGTCCCAGCACTTTGGGTGGCTGAGGAAGGCGGATCATGAGGTCAGGAGTTCGAGGCCAGCTTGGCCAACATGGTGAAACTCCATCTCTACTAAAAATACAAAAACAGCTGGGCGTGGTGGCACATGCCTGTAGTCCCAGCTACTCGGGAGGCTGAGGCAGAAGAATTGCTTGAACCCAGGAGGTGGAGGCTGTGGTGAGCCGAGGTGGTGCCATTGCACTCCAGCCTGGGCAACAGAGTGAGACTTTGTATCTCTCTAAAAAAAAAAAAAAAAAAAAAAAGGGAAGCACAGTTCCCATGCCCCTGAGTACCCCTCCCCTCTCAGCAAGTGAAATCCTTGCTCTATCCGTCTGTCCAAGAAGTTAAAAATATTGAGGCTGGGAACCCAGCCAGACAGTTCCAAGAACCTGTTTACTGGCCAGTGGATTGAGGTTAATTGTCACAACTTCATAGCCCAACAAGGACCCAGAATGGGCCTTGCCTGACATCTCAGAACGCAGGGCACATGGAATTCACCATCTTGTCGATTTGTTTTCCCTGTCTTCTTTCTCCCATCACTCTGTTGCCTGGAGATGACCGGTCAGTTGATAGAGTCTGTTGATTCTTTTCTCCTTACACGACGGGCCCAGCTGAGAGTGGGGAAGGGTCGAAGGGAAAGGCGAAGACAACAGGAATGGCCTAAACAGGCTGCACTGGGCGTCCGCGGCAGGCACCTCCACTGACACTGCCCTGCTCAGTCCAGCCCGCCTCACGGAGAAAATCAAACGGGAGGCAACACCCGTAGCATCGCACTGTGCATCCAGCACCCTCTGTTCCTCGGTTTAGCGCTCCAAATGGTGGGGAGCTTTTCTCTGGAGCTGCACACTGAAAAGTTATAATTTTTAGAAGGTTACGGGGTTTCATCCACAGGCCTGTGAAGCGCACTGGGAGGGTGAAAAAGAAAACCCTGGGGCCAACTGCGGCTCACTCCTGTAATCCCAGCACTTGGGAGGCTGAGGCAGGCAGGTAGTTTGAGCTGAGCTGTCTGGAGTTCGAGACCAGCCTGGGCAACGTGGCAAAACCTCATCTCTGCTAAAAATAAAACAGTTTAGCCAGGCATGGTGGTATGTGCCTGTGATCTCAGCTACTCGGGAGGCTGAGGCTTGAGAACTGCTTGAACCTAGGAGGAGGAGGTTGCTGAGATCGCCCTACTCCACTGTAGCCTGGTGACGAAGTGACGCTCTGCCTCAAAAAAAAAAAAAAAAGTGAATTATTGAAGGGGGTGATGAGGGAGATGCCTCTTTTGTTTTAGATAACAATCACTTATGTGGCATTGTTCTAACTTTTTACATATATTTAAAAAATCCTCACAGTCTTCTGAGGTAGGTATTATTATTACATCTCATGTTATAAATGAACAAATTGTGGCACAGAGAGGTTAGACAGGTTGCCCAGGGTCACACAGCTGGTTAAATGGCAAAATAAAGATTTTAATTTAGATAGTTTGGCTTCAGGGTTCACATGCCTGACTACTATACTATACTATATTATACTCTACTATTTTTTCTTTTTTCTTTCTTTCTTTTTTTTTTTTTTGAGGCAGAGTCTTGCTGTATCACCAGGTGCTGGAGTGCACTGGTACAATCTCTGCATACCACAACCTCCGGATCTCGGGTTCAAGCAATTCTTCTTCCCCAGCCTCCCGAGTAGCTGGGACTACAGGCACGCACCACCTCACTTGGCAATTTTTTTTTTTTTTTTAGTAGAGCTGGGGTTCTACCATGTTAGCCACGCTGGTCTTAAACTCCTGACCTCAGATGATCCGCCCACCTCAGCTCCCACAATGCTGGGGTTACAAGCGTGAGCCACCGCGCCCGGCCTATTTTTTCTTAATAGTATAGGAAGGCGAATCTTTGAACTTTTTCGAGGTTCTAGACTTCCCTGCTGAGCCAGGAGCTGCAGCCTTGGATCTTTAGCTATCTCTGAAAAGGAGGTTTTCAGCTTACAAAATGGAGGTGGATGTGTGGTCATAACAGAGAAGAGACAGACATCTTCCCATCTCCCATACCCGAACTACTGAGGCCAGGGTGCCTGGGGCAGGGACTTGGGATCATTGGAGGGCCAGTAAAATATTTTCCTTATTCACTTTACGCATTTTATCACCTAGAGGTAGCCCAAGAAAATAATTGTAAGAGGGAAGAGTCTGTTGAAATGGGGCCAAGTTTGCATGTGCCTGCGGTCCCAGCTATGTGAGAGGCTGCGTAGGGGAAATCTCTTGAGGTTATGAGCACACTCTGCATACAAGGATCGAGGCCCCAGAATGCCGGGATGACAGGCGGGAGCCACTGGCCCTGCCCGTTTTTCTTGTTGATTTTATTTTCTTGCTCTTCCCTCTCTTTATGTAGTTTTCTTTTTTACTACTCTCAGATCTCCCTGAACCAGATTGAACCTACTGAATTGAGGCTTCAATCCTTGTATGCAGAGTTTGCTCTGAATGTGCCTGTGAGTAGCCACTGCACTCCAACTAGGGCAACACAGTGAGATCCTGTCTCAAAAAAGAAACAGGGCCGGGCACGGTGGCTCACACCTGGAATCCCAGCACTTTGGGAGGCTGAGGCGGGCGGATCACGAGGTCAGGAGATCGAGACCATCCTGGCCAACGCCGTGAAACCCCGTCTCTCCTAAAATACAAAACATTAGCCGGTGGGGGGTGGGGGGTGGCACACACCTATAGTCCCAGCTACTCGGGAGGCTGCGGCAGGGGAGTCACTTGAGCCCGAGAGGCGGAGGTCGCAGTGAGCTGAGATCGAGACACTCACTCCAGCCTGGCAACAGAGTGAGACCCCATCTCAAAAAAAATAAAATAAAATAGAGAAAAAACAATGGTGCAAAGGTCCCTCTCTGACTCTACCTCAGGCGCGTCTGCTCCTGTGTGATTGTTTTTTGCTGAACATGCGCTTTGTCAGACCTCCCTCCACATTTTTACCCCCCAGCTCCTCAGCCCAAGTTAGACACTTGTGTTTATGGTCTGTCTAGAGGTATAAGGTAAGGCAGCCAGCGACCCTGGTTATGGAAGTACCTGTTTTGTTTGTTGTTGTTGTTGTTTGACGGAGTCTCGCTCTGTGGCTCAGGCTGGAGTGCAGTGGTGTGACCTCGGGTCGCTGCAAACTCCGCCTCCCGGGTTCAAGCTATTCTTCTGCCTCAGCCTCCTGAGTAGCTGGGACTAGAGCTGCCTGCCACCATGCCGGGCCAACTTTTGTACTTTCAGGAGAGATGGGGTTTCACCACGTTGGCCAGGCTGGCCTCAAACTCCTGACCTCAAATGATCCACCCACTTTGGCCTCCCAAAGTGCTGGGATTACAGGCACGAGCCGCCGTGCCCGGCCCGTTTTTCTTGTTGATTTTATTTTCTTACTCTTTCCTCTCTTTATGTGGTTTTCTTTTTTACTTCTCTCAGATCTCCCTCAACCAGATTGAACCACTGAATAAATGATACTCTGAACCACATCTCCTCTAATGGCTATACATGTAGGTCATAGCTCTTTAAAAATTAAAAGGCAAGGGCCGGGCGCGGTGGCTCACGCTTGTAATCCCAGCACTTTGGGAGGCTGAGGTGGGAGGATTGCCTGAGGTCAGAAGTTCAAGACCAGCCTGGCCAGCATGGTGAAATGCTGTCTCTACTAAAAAAAATACAAAAATTAGCCAGGCGTGGTGGCAGGTGCCTGTAATCCCAGCTACTCTGGAAGCTGAGGCAGAAGAATCGCTTGAACCTGGGAGGTAAAGGTAGCAGTGAGCCACGATCACACCACTGCACTCCAGCCTGGGCAACAGAGTGAGACTCCATCTCAAAAACACAAAAAAAGTAAAAGACACATGATAAGAGAATAGGCAAAGAAGACCCAAAATATTCACCCTCTTCAGTGGGGAAACAGCTAGGCCACTCCCCACGGAGGTGTACTGAAGCAAGGCTGTATGCAGAAAGTGTCCTGGCATGAGGCAGAAAGTGTATACAGAAGGCAAAGAGAAGTAGAGTGTTTTTTGTGCTGTAAGAGAGGGATAGTTTTCCTCTGGGGGAACAGCTCTAGCTGCCTACTCCCTCAGATTTTGATGTGGTGTTCAATATGTCAGTCACTAGTCACACAAAGCTGAAGTTTAATTGAATGAAACAAAATTTAAAATTCAGTTACAGGCACAGTGACTCACACTGTAAGGCCAGCCCTTTGGGTGGCTGAGGGGGACAGATCACCTGGGGTCAGGAGTTTGAGACCAGCCTGGCCAACATGGTGAAACCCTGTCTCTACTAAAAATACAAGAAATTAGCCGGGCGTGGTGGTGTGCACCTGTCATCCCAGCTACTTGGGAGGCTGAGACAGGAGAATCGCTTGAACCCAGGAGGTGGAGGCTGCAGTGAGCCGAGATCGCACCGTTGCAGTCCAGCCTGGGCAACAAGAGTGAGACTTTGTCTCAAAAAAAAAAAAAAAGAAAAATACGAAAATTAGCTGGGCATGGTGGCACGAGCCTGTAGTCCTAGCTGCTTGGAAGACGGAGGTAGGAGAATCACCTGACCTTGGGAGGTCGAAGCTGCAGTGAGCCAAGATTGTGCCACTGCACGCCAGCCTGGGAGATAGAATTAGACCCTATCTCACACACACACACAAAAGAAAGAAACAGAACACAAATTCAGTTTATCAGTAACAGTAGCCACATTTCAAAGCTCTATAGCCACATGTGGCTCGTGGCTACCGCATTGAACATTTCCATCATCATAGAAAGTTCTATTTGGACAGCTGGAGAAAGGATATTAAGGGTATCTGGAGGGGATGCCGTGTTCTGGCCCTTCCAGGATCAGATCTTGAAGAGGCCTTGGGTATGAGGTTATCCATCCTTTCGAAGCCATCCTTCTGCTCACGTTGGGTACCGGCAGCCCAGCTGTGCACACCGCCAGCCAGGCTCGGGGCCCCCCACGGTCTCTCCAGCCCTCCGCCTGCTGTCTGGGCTGCTCTTGACCTTGCTTCACCCTCTAGTCCCTGGAAAACAAGCTGCAGAAAAAACTTTTCCATCAACTTTGACCTAGTTTCTTGGTCCCACATTTGAAGAGGAGGAGCCGCTAAATTCTTGAACAGGTGAGAAAGGGGCAGAGTGTTCCGGTGAAAGTCACCCTGGCGATAGGGAGAACTAGAGACGGACACTTTGGTAATGAGAGAGGCAAAGAGACGGAAGAGAGTGCTAAGAAAAATGAAAGATAGAAAATGAACATTGAAATAGAACAGGATCTTTTTTAATTTTCTGAGACGGAGTCTTGCTCTGTCGCCCAGGCAGGAGTGCAGTGGTGTGATCTCGCTCACTGCAGCCTCCGCCTCCCGGATTCAAGCGATTCTCCTGCCTCAGCCTCCCTAGTAGCTGGGATTACAGGTGCCTGCCACCACGCCTGCCTAATTTTTTTTTGTATTTTTAGTAGAGACGGGGTTTCACCATGTTGGCCAGGCTGGTCTCAATCTCCTGACGTCGGGTGATCTGCCCGCCTCAGCCTCCCAAAGTGTTGGGACTACAGGTGTGAGCCAGTGCGCCAGGCTGGAAAAGGATCTTTTAAATCTCATTTTCTGTTAAATTCACATTGATTTTAGTTCATTATTTATTTAGTTAGTTTTGAGGCAAAGTCTGTCCCCCAAGCTGGAGTTCAAGTGGTACAATCATAGCTCAGTGTAACTTAGAACCCCTGGGCTTGAATGATTCTCTTGCCTGAGCAGCCAGGACTACAACACCCCACATTGATTCCATGTGGAATTTCCGGGAGCCTGTCACTTGGAATTAGTTTGTCCTCAGAAAGCCCAGTTCCGAAATAAGGGCCAGGACCAGATCTGTGCAAAGATTTAAATTAGCCATCCCAGGGTTTCTCACCTGTCAGTCCTTTAGGAATGAAAATCATGGCCCAGTGCAATGGCTCACACCTGTCATCCCAGCACTTTGGGATTACAGGTGGATCACCTGAAGTTGGGAGTTCGAGACCAGCCTGGCCAACATGGTGAAACCCCTGTCTCTACTAAAAATACAAAAATTAGCTGGGTGTGATGGCACATGCCTGTAATCCCAGCTACTTGGGAGGCTGAGGCAGGAGACTCACTTGAACCCGGGGCACAGGTTGTAGTGAGCCGAGATCACACCACTGCACTCCAGCCTGGGAGACAGAGTGAGACTCCATCTCAAATAAAAAAGGATTGAAAATCACACCAATTAAAGGTGGGATTGTAGTATCACTCTACTACCATTACCCTACAAGGAATAGGAACCAGCAAAGCATCTAAGGGATGAGGGTGGGGTTGAATAGTTAGCAAACATTTACTGAGCTATGTGCTTGCGTAGAAACTGTGAAAATAAAAAAATGGTTAGCTGCCTCCAAAGAATTTAATACTCATAACTCTATAACCTCTCAAGTCTTGAATAGTTATCCTTGTTAGTATATAAATCAGGTTTTCACTGGGAAGAAACCTCATGATAAAACTAAATTATAAAAAAGGGATCTTCAGCTGGGTGTGGTGTCTCACGCCCGTATTCCCAACACTTTGGGAGGTCAGGGCAAGCAGATCACTTGAGCCTAGAAGTTCGAGGCCAGCCTAGACAACACGGAAAAACCCCAACTCTACAAAAGATATACAAATTAGCTGAGGGTAGTGGTGTGTGTCTGTAGGCCAGCTATGTGGGAGGCCGAGGTGGGAGGATCACTTGAGCCCAGGTCAAGGGTGTCATGAGCTGAGATCATGCCACTACACTCCAGCGTGGGTGAGATTGAGATGGTCTCAACAACAATAAAAAAAAAAAAAAAAAAAAAAGAGGGAAAAGCCTCCACCCATTTCTTGGGAATTCCCTCATAAACATAATTTCCCTGTATTTCAAGAACTCATGAACTCCAAAACTGAAGGATTTAGTACTCGTTAGCTATGGATTTGGAAAACTAGTTTAGACAACCACAAAATCCCAGTATAGTTCTTTAGTGAATCTGAAAGAAATATGCCTCAAACTGTTACCTTCTTCACCCCTCTAGCCCCAACTCTGCCAACATTCCTTAGGGTCCATAGGGAGAGTATTTTCTCCACAAGGTTTTCATTAGTGCGGTTTTTTTTTTTTTTTAAAGAGATGGGGTCTTGCTATGTTGCCCAGGCTGGAGTGCAGTGGCTATTCACAGGTGCAATCCCACTACCTATCAGCACAGGAGTTTTGACCTGCTCCGTTTCCGACCTGGGCCGGTTCACCCCTCCTTAGGCAACCTCATGGTCCCCGCCCCCGGGAGGTCACCATATTGATGCCACAGTACTGACACCCGATCAGCACAGCACACTATAGCCCCGAACTCCTGGGCTCAAGCGATCCTCCAGCCTCAGCCTCCCAAGTAGCTGTGACTACAGGCACGCACCATCCCGCCCGGCTAGTGTGGCTTGTTATAGAGGAAAGCTCCTTTAAGCACATCTTCCCAAAAACTTCTCCAAAGCCAGCTCACAAACACCATTTCTTTTTTTGGTCATTAAAAAAACTTTATTTTTATTTTTTACAAAGAATACCCCCAATCTGGGGTAAAAATATATCTGGTTAAGTACAAAATATAGTCTTTACCATACAAAAAGATACATAATACAAAAACATGAAACCACCTTCAGCCCACTTTCTGGCTGTATGAACTCTCAGAACAGGGTAGATAGAGCTCAGTGCTCTGACAGGACAGTGAACAAAGTGCTACGGCTGAGCGCGACTGACCGAACTGGCAGCCGCAGTGAGGGTGGGGCCAGTACCCCACCTCCCAACACTGGGCAGGAAGCGGGTCCCAAGGGCTCTGTGAAGACCTGCCCTCTAGTTTCTCGAGGCAGTATCTGGAGGTTCCTGATCAGTGTGGAGGCATCTTGATCGAGTCCCTCCTTGGGTCTGGAGAAGTCACATGGGCAAGGCCGACAGCAGCAAGGCTTTCACATGATTTGAGTGTTAGAATTGTACAATCCTGTGCATTGGGGCAATCTGAAAACTAGTTACGCTTTTTTTTTTTTTTCCGTCTTTGGGCTTTTACCCTGGAGACACAGTAGAACAGTTTCAGCTTACATTTAGGACTTAGGCGGAGGGGGAGAACCAAAAATCTGACAGGAACTAAAGTGCTAAGAACATCACCTCAGAATCAATTCCAAGGATTTGCACGAAGAGAAAAACATCCTCCCATATGAAAATATTTGCAAGAGGAGAACACAGTGCAATAGTTAAAATGGCTTTTAAGACTTTTGGTGGGACAGTTACTACTGCTTTAAAAGCCAGATTCAAAGTGCACTCTAAGCAAAAACGACCGTAGAGCAGCCAGCTTCCTTTCAATCACAGGGAAAGGGCTCTCCAATGTCTGTCAAAACAGCCCTGGAAGGTTTTTCTTTTTTTTCCCTACCAGTGCATAAAAGGGAACGCTGATTTTAAGAATCTCCTTTCCCCAAAGTTTTGGCCACAATTTCCCTTTTCATCTCCCTAGTTTGCTAAATTGGCTCTTCTCCACATGATACATGAGTTCAAGGTCCAAAGTTGTTATCACAATTATAAAAAGCCTCCTAAAAACCTTGAAAAGCTTATGCCAGGAGGCCATTTCTACCTGACCCAAAACTACTGAAAAGGCCTCAATTTTCAAGGAGATCTGAGAAAATGGATGGGCCTGAGTTTTTCTAGTTTTAAAACCCACCCAGCACACACCCCGTATCACAACATCGGCGCTGGCTGAGGATGGGTCCGCATCCTCTAAGGCCCAGGAGATGCCTGCTGACCGCCCCCGGTATCAGGAGTCAGAGGCTGAGGTGGATCCACACTCCACTGCAGAGACTGTTGAGTCTCTGAAAAGAGTCCAGGAAGAGAGGCCTAAGCAAAGAAGTGGTAAAGCTGCTTTTCTTCCACACGCTCACTGCACATTGTTGTTGAGGATGCAGGGATCCACCTGAAGGAAGAAACAGACTATTTTAGTTCAGATAAGAATTAGAAGAACAAACCCGTTTAGCAATCCCGCTGAGTCAACTTCTCATAGAGGCTTAGGACAACTTTAACAGAAAGGATGACAGTTCTCACCTCAGTGTAAGTAGGGGGGGGCATGAACTTGAACTCAGGGGCATACATAAAGATAGGGCTGTCTTGAGAGCCATCCACGTCATCTAGCAGAGGGGTGGTAAGGCTCTCCAGTCGGTGATCTTCAGGAATGACATCCATGTAGCAAGGGGGAGCTAGGGAAACAATACGGCCACGTAAGATGCCTGCCCAGGAAATGCAGGAGCATCGCCATTTCACACACCCAGGCAGACCAGAGGGGAGGAAAAGACACTGCGTCTGGCCCACCTTCTGGGGTATCAGGGATGTTCAGGTCTACCCAACTCATCTCAGAGCTGGTTCGGCTGGCCATGCTGGATGTTCTGCTGCTTAGACCTGATCTGCTGCCAATGACCAGGGGCAGGTCAAGGATGACCTTCTTGGATCCAGGAACGCTAACATAGATCTAGAAAGGAAGATGGAAGTTTGTTAGATCGGAGATCTGGAGAAAACAAGACTGTATGGTAACAGATGAACAATTTCTCTGCAGAAGCCATCCTGCATCTACTCACCAGTAAGAAGTATTCCACTCGAAGGATGCTGCAGCCCAGGATAGAAGGCCTGATCTTCTGCACCCGAAGGCTCTTGCCCCGCCACGATGCGCACGTCCCTGAGATGATGTGACTGCCTCTGACTGAGGACAGCTTCTGCGTCAGCACCTTGGTCTGGCCATTGGCGAGGTAAGTGTGGCGGGCCACAATGGCAGCTTTGGGGACCACAATTCGGGAACATGTATTCTCAAAGTCAGCATGGATGGAAATCTCGTCACCTAGCAATGAGAACGATGAAAACATATTAACTGATACTCAGTACAGTTAATGACATTTCCTCTACCCCAGTCCCATGCCCTTGGCCTTAAACCCAGTTCTTGCTATTATCTGGCTACCATGAGCACTAGTATTTTACCTTCACAGAATCCTTTTCTGTCAATTCGAGCCGAGACAGACACCCGTCCATCAGGAATGAACATGCAGGAAACTTTCTTTTCCTTTTTAGCAGACACAGGTGCCTATGTAGAAGGGGACAAAAGGCGTTTTGAGATGCTTCAATCTAATGCCCAAGACATCTGATTTATCATCCCTGTGACCCAGGAAGAATACACTCTTCAAAATGAATCTCACCATTAAATCAGGGGTATTGACATCCACCAGATCCACGACTTCAAAGTTTTTCTTTGTCTCTTGAGTTGGCTGGCTGGGGCGGTCAAGAAAAGCCTTCACCCAGTAGTCTACACACCCATATTTTCCTTTGTAGGATGTTCCCAGAGGCCTGTGTCAAGAAAATGAAAAATTTTAAATGCTCTCCAAGAACAATAAGGAATGCAAGATAATTTAGACAGAAAAGTTCAAAGATGCATTTAGCTGATACTTACCCCTGAGGAAGCTCAAAGCCGAACTTGTACTCATATTTACTTCCAGGTCTCATGATCACCATCTCATTCTCACCTGCAGGGAAAGAAAATCGAGTAACCATTAGGCTTCCTGTTACACTTAAAATGCATCTGTGTGATAAGGAATGACTGGGTGGCACGCAAGGTACTGAAGTACCCCCAATTTCAAATAAACGTATTTCAAATCATCCCATATTTTTCTTAATGAGAGATTCTGACGTATTTTGTAGGGCAGCAAGTTGCCAAGCCCTGCAATGCTTAAAGATTCACCCAGGACGGTTACTCTTAACATCTCAGAGATAGGCAAAGAATAAGCAACTTATGTATACATAAGACTTTAACTACCCAAGGCAACGCCCCTTAGCATCAACTTTAAAAGACACAGCACCATAAAACATTGTACAAATCACCCATTTTTTGGGGGGTGGGGTGGGGGGAGAATGTCTGCAAATTAAAACAGATAAAAGGGAGCAACAACTCGTAATTCAAACCACTCAAACTGAGCAACTCAAAACATTTCAGAGTGTTACAGCTCTTTTAGAATTTGTCTAGCAGGTTTTCCGGTTTTTGCCGGAAAGCCGCTTTAAAAAAAAAAAAGCAAAACCAAAACATTTCATATGGGTTTATGTGTATTCCTGTCAATTCTCCTACCAGCTTTCCACCCTCCAACAACGAGCCGGGCCGCTCACCTGCTGGCTGGTCTTCCAGAAGAAGCGTGTCTTCATAGCGCAGGTACTCCGAAGTCTGTTTGCACTGCTGGGATCCCTGCATCCAGAGCACTTTGGCCACTCCGCAAGCCAGGATCCTCACCGCTTTGACGCGAGTCACTTCACACACCTCCACTGTGACCCGGCCAGCCACCTTCTCGCCACTGCCGTACACCTTTTCAGGGTCGTTAAAGACCACCTCGAAAGACTTGATCTTCTTGAACATCACCATGATGGGACTAAGTTAAGAGTCAGGAACGAGGGTGCAAGAAAGAAAAAAAAAAAGCCCCAACTCGAGGAACCTCCTTTGCAGTAAATTATTTCACTCTTCCTAAGGAATGAAGGTATTCTTAAGCAGTTTGAGCTTAAAAATAAAATAAGATTCAGACGAATTGTAACGACTAGGTTTTCGAAAAGGCGTCCAAAAATTTTACGCCGCTGGTTACACGAAGGGATTTCGGGGGAAAAGCCTTCTTCCCCCGCCCCCGATTGCTGGAGAAGAGATCCGATCTCCACAACCTCTCCTCTGGCGAGACAGGGAGCTTAGTTTCGAGCACGAGCCGGAAACGGCTCTATATAGTAGCCTGGGCCAGCAGAGCCACGCGAGCGCTGGCCCGGAGGCGCGTGCTGCCCTCGTGCACATCCCTCCCATTGGCTGCCCAGCCCCTGTTTACCACGAGCTCGACCAATCAGTGAGCTCGCTGCGGCGCGTGGACACGGTGTGCTCCTGGCGGGGAAAATGGTTGTTATGCTCCGCAGCGGCGCAGGGAGGGGGAAGGAGAGAAGGAGGGAAGGGAGGGGGCTGCGGAGCGTCTTCCCCTGAGCCCACTGGAAGGATCCCGCTGACCCTGACACCGAGCCAGGGCGACGGGCGATCGGAGGGCGGGTGTGGACGTTTCTGGTCTGGGAGCGGTGTTACGAGGTAAAAGGAGTATGTGCTTCTGAGGGAATTTCATGCCTCGCCTGAGCCAGTGAAACTTCTTGAGCGCCTGCGTTTGTTCATTCCTGACTCATAAATAGCAAGTCCGTGAAAAACAATTCCGTGGGTCCAAGAACACTCAGGTTTGGGGCTGTGGAGCGTGGGGAATGCTGGTGTTACTGTTTAGAAACAGCCCTTTTGTCCCTCGCTTGCCCCGCATTGCTATTAAATAGAAGAAACACCATCCCCTCTGAAGGGAGGGAGAACCTTGAGCCTCACTGGGCCTGTGGGACTGATGTCACCCCGGTGCCAGCCCCTGCGGGCGGGGGGCTGCGCGCCTGTGCTGCTCGTCACCCCCATGCACCCGCTTTCTGTTCTCTTCTTCTCTGGAGCGGAAATAGGACGGGCGTGTGTACATCCTGTTGCTGTTTGTCACCTGTTCAGTTTCCACCTGCAAAGCTGGGGAGCAGTGTGTCTGTTCCCCATTGACCTCATCACCGCTTTAGTGAGCTGAGCCCAGGCGCTCATTAGCTCCCACTCCACCCCTGCTTCTGGAGGAAAACAGGGGGAATGAAGGGTGCTTCACTCTTTTTCACTTTCTTCCAGAGTTATGTTCCCTCTTTCTTGTCTCCATCCCTTCTCCCATCTCACTGAATCAAATGTGCATCCATAAATCTGGTTAAAAAGCAAGAAAGTCCTCTTGTTTATATCCAAATTTTCAGTGGAGAGATGACCACACAAACTGTGTGAAGGAACAATTTTAAAAAATCATTTCAAACTTTTTTTTCCCCCTAAATGGCTTAGGAATCGGTAAGAAGGGGAAGAGAAAAAGGATCCGTCCCCAAAGCACTATAAATTCAAGCCAGAAGGGACCCTACGTGCCTCGTCCTTCCTTGTTGCTTTCGTTTGGCTAGCTGTCAGATGGATTTTCCCTGCTGGCTGTGAGAAGCTTTAGGAGCTGAGTACTGAGAACTTACTTTTAAATGTCATTAGAAAAACTTGTATGCAGAGGTTCAGGGATTCTTCCCACTTTTCTTTGATTCATAGACCCTTCCCATATCGGTATCAGGATTATTATTTCATTCTTTCTGCTGAAAAGAGAAAGGTAATGTCCCAAGATTAAGATGGGGAAGTGACTAAGAAGCATTCAAGTATATTGAAACCCTGCCCAATCAGCAAAAAAAATCAATTCGTTGCTGTTAAGGAGCCTTCTTGCTTCCTCAGACACTCTAGCTGGATTGACACCCTAAGGCTAACAAGTTACAACTCAACCGCAATATTAAGCAAGCTCAAGAATAAGCATCATGAGTCTCTTGGAAAACACGCACACACACGCAGGAACCCCAGGAACATATTGATCCTTAGGGTGAGTTTGAGGCGGCACCCTGTTCTAGAAAGTTAAGCAACTAGGCTTGAGGTGTTTTCAGTTGGTTAACAATATTGACTGAGTTACTGAGAGCAGAGGAGGTGGGACTCTCACTGAAGTAATTTTAAAAGTTCAAAATTGTCCGGGCGCGGTGGCTCATACCTGCAGTTTCGTCACTTTGGGAGGCCGAGGCGGGTGGATCACCTGAGGTCAGGAGTTCGAAACCAGCCTGACCAACATGGAGAAACCCTGTCTCTACTACAAATACAAAATTAGCTGGGCATGGTGGCGCGTGCCTGTAATCCCAGCTGCTTGGGAGGCTGAGGCAGGAGAATCGCTTGAACCCGGGAGGCAGAGGTTGCAGTGAGCTGAGATTGTGCCATGGCACTCCAGCCTGGGCAACAAGAGCGAAACTCCGTCTCAAAAAGAAAAAAAAAGTTCAAAATTCTGGCTACTGGGAGAATGCTTAGTTTGATGGGTGTGAAAGTATACATAAATATCAGACATCAAAATGCTGACAAAGAAATATATGAATCAATATTGTTAAATCTTAACTACATAAAATGTGAGGGATTAGGAAAGATGGCTAGTCATGGATCAGGGTGGTGGTCACATGGGACATCTTAGAGAAAAGGAAACATTGATATTTATTTGGGCACATCTATAAAGTACTGAATTGTTGAGTTTTTAAAAATCCTGTGGCAGTTCTCTCGTTCGAAGTTTCCCTCTTGGGCTCTAGTGTCCTCATCTCTTCCCATTTTGCAGAGCTCAGTACAGACTGCTCTGCTCCGTGTTATGCCAGGGTTCCTTTTAATGCCAAACAACTATTTAGCTTTGGCAGCAGCAGCTGCTTCCTACCAGGCCTGTAGCCAAAGCATGTTCCCAAGTGGAGCCCTCCTGGACACAGTTGTTTACAACCTTTCACCTTGTAACCTAGTATTTTGATAAAAATCTGCCCCCTGATGCTCCTTTCCCAGTTCCTAGGTGTAAGAAGAAAGAAAGTTTGTAAACTCCTGCCCTGAAATCAGGGTATAAAAACACTTGTGAGCTTTGGGAAAAGGGGTGGGCCAGGGAGGAGCAGCAAAGTAGGGCACAGTTCACGAGTTCTGCACGTTAGGTCATCTTCGTCTGCCCCTTCTTGACTCTCTTCAGTCCTGGTGCCAGGAGGAAACCAAGTGGTGACTGTTGTTTGTTTGCCTTACTGCAGGTGATAGAATAAAGCCAGCACTTTCAGCGAGGGAGGTGCCCTCAGCACTTGGTTGCCAGAGAGAAGACACTGTTTGCATTTCTCTGTTCTTTAACCTCCGGCCTGACAAACATTTAGAACTTGAAGACTGGTAGTTCTTAATGCAAAACAAAGCCCTTTCTTGGTCCTTTTATTCACTTCTGTCTTAAACTTCTCTTTTGCCCTTACCCGTTTCCCTTTTTTTCCAGCAGGGTCTCACTCTGTGACTCAGGCTGGAAGGCAATGGCTCACTGAAACCTCTGCATCCCAGGCTCAAGCGATCCTCCCACCTCAGTCTCCCGAGTAGCTGGGATTACAGGTGTGCTCTACCACGCCTAGGTAATTTTTGTATTTTTAGTAGAGATGGAGTTTTGCCATGTTAGCCAGGCTGGTCTCAAATTCCTGCTCGAACAGCCTGCCTATCTCAGCCTTCCAAGTCATAGATAAATAAGAATCAATGAACAATTGTAGGCCAGGTGTGGTGGCTCATGCCTGTAATCCCAGTACTTTGGGAGGCTGAAATGGGAGGATCACTTGAGGCCAGGAATACAAGACCACCCTGGGCATTGTAGTGAGAGCCCATCTCTATTAAAAAAAAAAAACTGGGCCGGGTGCAGTGGCTCATGCCTGTAATCCCAGCACATTGGGAGGCCGAGGTGGGTGGATCACCTGAGGTTGGGAGTTTGAGACCAGTCTGTCCAACATGGAGAAACCCCATCTCGGCGAAAAATACAAAATTAGCTGGGTGCGGTAGCACATGCCTGTAATCCCAGCTATTCAGAAGGCTAAGGCAGGAGAACTGCTTGAACCCAGGAGGCAAAGGTTGCGGTGAGCTGAGATTGCGCCATTGCACTCCAGCCTGGGCAACAAGAGCGAGACTCCATCTCAAAAAATAAAATAATTGTATAGCATGTTAGAGTTCCAAGTGACTTTTTAAGTAATTGTCATTTATTGAGCACCTATAATGAACTAAGTACTTTATATAATTATGTCAGTGATATTTATAAGGTCATCTGTCATGTTGTTCTAGAAAGTGTTTAAGGTTAGATTGTTTCAGTTTAATTCTCACAATAACCTTATGACTCAGTGTTGGTTCGGTCAGACTCAGAAGTGAAGTAATTTGCCTGAGGCCATGGATTTTGTAAATAGAGCAAGATCTTGAACCCAGTTTGTCTGAAGTATGCACCCTGCTGTGTGGTCGTGCCTCTCAGTGCTTTGACGCACAGTGTCCTGTTTGATTCTCACATCAGTCTTATAAAGGATTTGGGCCAAGACTCAGAGAATTTTAGAGTTAAAGGGAGCTCTAGCAGTCTTCTATTTTTTTTAAAAAAACTAGTTCTTACTTTGCTTAAGTGACTTGCCTTGGGACATAAGCTCGTATCTGTGGAGCCACGCTCCAAACCCAGGGCTCTCTTTATTATCTGTTTATTTTTTTGTTGCTCAGACTGGAGTGCGGTGGCACAACTATAGCTCAGGAGCTGGAACTACTAGGTATGCACACCATACCCAGCTGACGTTTCTTCAGCAGGGTCTCACTCTGTCACCAGGCTGGAGTGCAGTAGCAGGATCATGTCTCACTGCAGCCTCAGCTCCCAGGCTGAGGTGATCCTTCCACCTCGGCCTCCTCAGTAGCTGGTACTACAGGCACGTGCCTGGCTAATTTTTGTATTTTTAGTAGAGACAGAGTTTCACTCTGTTGGCCAGGCTGGTCTCGAACTCCTGGTCTCAAGTGATCTGCTCGCCTTGGCCTCCCAAAGTGCTGGGATTATAGGCGTAAGCCACTGTGCCCGGCCTTCTTTTTTTTTTTTAATTAACTTTATTTACTTATTTTTGAGACGAGGTCTTACTGTGTCACTGAGGCTGTAGTGCGGTGGCGCGATGTCGGCTCACTGCAACCTCTACTTCCCAGGTTTAAGTGATTCTCCTGCCTCAGCCTCCCTAGTAGCTGGGATTACAGCCACTGGGCCTGGCTAATTTTTTTGTATTTTTAGTAGAGACAGGGTTTCACTGGGTTGGCCAGACTGACCTTGAACTCCTGACCTCAGGCGATCCACCCACCTTGGCCTCCCAAGATGCTGGGATTACAGGTTTGAGCCACCACGCCCGGCCTTATTTATTTTTTAATATAGAATCACTGTCGCCCAGGCTGGAGTGCAATGTACAATCTTGGGTCACTGCAACCTCTGCCTCCCGGGTTCAAATGGTTCTCCCGCTTCTGCCTCCAGAGTGGCTGGGATTACAGGCACTGACCAGGCTGGTCTCGAACTCCTGACCTCAGGCGATCCGCCTGCCTCGGTCTCCCAAAGTCCTGGGATTACAGGCGTGAGCCACAGTGCCCAGCCACTCAGAGTAGTCTTTACAGGCTTTATTCTTTTTGACTTCTATGTAATTTGAAAACTGCCATCTTTTAAAATTTTTAACACTTATCTTGACTTTTGGACTTCATCCTTTCTCCTTTGGTAACAATTCTTTTTTTTTTTCTACGCCCTGAAAACTCTTTTTAAGGGCTTCTCCTTGGCCCTCTCCTTTTCTTTCTTTAAGTTTTGCTTCTCAGTTTGACCATCTGCACATCACTCTGTGTAAATGCCTTTAAGTCTATACATACCTTTAGCCTGTCTGCAGAGTTCCAGGTGGTATCTCAAATTCAGCTTGTCTAGTAATGAATTCATAATCTTTCCCTGGTGTTCAAACCCATTTCTTTTCTTTCTTTTTCTTTCTTCCTTTTTGAGACAAGGTCTTGTTCTGTCACACAGTTTGGAGTGCAGGGGTGGAATCATAGAGTACTGCAACCTTGAACTCCTGGGCTCAGGGATCCTCTCACCTCAGCCTCTCAAGTAGCTAGGACCACAGGCATGTGCCACCATGCCCAGCTAATTGTTTAATTTTTGGTAGACATTGGATCTCATTTTGTTGCCCAGACTGGTCTCAAAATCCTGGACTCAAGTGATCATTCAGTCTTGGCCTCCCGAAGTCCTAGTATTACAGGTATGAGCCATGGCACCCAGGCCCCTTGTTTTAGTGGAACTATTATACATTCCCCTAGTTATAAAGGCTTAAAATCAGGGACTGCCTTTAATTCCTTCCTCTCTGTCATGCCCCACGTCCAGTCAACTGCGAAATTCTGCAGAAGCCGTCTTTCCAGTGTTTCCAGGCTCTATCTCCTCTTTCTTATTTTACTGCCAGCATTCTGGTTCATGTTCCTGTTACTTTTGCCTAGATTACTTTAATAGCTTTTAACTGATTTTCCTGCTGTAATCTATGCAACATCGCTAAGTTAATCGCACAAAATTGAGTTCCTGTGTGTTCCTATAATACTGCAAAATGTATTGCTTACTGAATCACATTTAAATGCTTCAACCTGGCATTTAAAGCCTTCACGAAACGTTCTAAACGAAACTTCTCGTTTCATTTCCCACTGCTTCCTCATATTTGTACCCTATACTTCAGCCAAAATTGAGTACTCAGTGTTCCCTTAATATATCCTTCTCTTTGTGTCTCTGCTTACATTTTTCCTCGTACCTGGAATGCCTGTCCTTCGCCATCTCTGCTGTTTGAAATTTTACCTGCTCTTCTGTAGACAGCCAAATAACTTTTCCTCTATTAAACTTTCTTGGCTGGGCGCCGTGGCTCGTGCCTGTAATCCCAGCACTTTGGGAGGCTGAGGCGGGTGGATCATGAGGTCAGGAGTTTGAGACCAGCCTGGCCAACAAGGCGAAACCCCATCTCTACTAAAAATACGAAAATGAGCTGGGCATGGTGGTGGTTTCCTGTAATTCCAGCTACTCGGGAGGCTGAGTAAATTGAGGCTGAGTGCAGTGGCTCACACCTGTAATCCTGGCATTTGGGGAGGCTGAGGCAGGCGGATCGCTTGAGCTCACAAGTTCAAGACCAGCCCGGGCAACATGGGGAAACCCCTTCTCTACTAAAAATAGAAAAAAGTAGCCAAGTGTGATGGTGCACGCCTGTCGTCCCAGCTATTCAGGAGGCTGAGGTGGGAGGATGGCTTGAACCTCCATCTCAAATATATATATGTATTTGATAGACTTGGGTATGTCTCTAGGTAGAATATACCACTAATTCAGATCCTAGTATTATTTCTTATTACTGTTAGACTTGACATCTCAACCGAAATTTCTTATGCTAAACTGTATCATTTTTGTCCCTCCTCACAGCCTGTGGCCCAAGAATATATCAGAGCGGGGATGGTAAGGAGGCGAGAGGTGATGGTTTGTTTTTCTGTGAGAAGAAAATTGGACTACATTGTTGTTTATGAGGGAGATGGGACATTGTGTGCTTAACCCAACTTCCCCTTTTCTGAGAAATTCTTTCTTGCACAATTCAGAAATACAATTGACTCAGCTCTGCCACCCAGTGGGCAGTTTAATATACTGTCAAAATTCTGAGTCCAAGAATTGTCTCAAACAAAAGCTTTTCTAAGAGCAGTAACAACCCAGATCACTCCCCTGAGTGCAAAGTTGATTCTGGATCATGAGAAGGAACAGATGAAGGAAATTTGGTGTTCTTGACTGAGGGGAAGAAACTATACATTAAAACATTTTTCTGTTTTTTAATCTAGACTGACAATTAACAATACTTTCTTTTCTTTTTTTTAAGATGGGGTTTCACCATGATGGCCAGGCTGGTATTGAACTCCTGACCTTAGGGGATCTACCCGCCTCGGCCTCCCAAAGTGCTAGGATTACAGGCATGAGCCACCGCGCCCGGCCTCTAAGAAAATTTTTAGAAAACATATATTTTTCTAGATCCGTCAATGCCTTTTGAAAAAATAAATTATTACTATTATTTTTGAGATGGAGTTTTGCTCTTGTTGCCCAGGCTGGAGTGCAATGGCTCCCTGCAACGTTGGCCTGCTGGGTTCAAGCAGTTCTCCCGCCTCAGCCTCCTGAGTTGCTGGGATTATAGGCATGTGCCACCGTACCCAGCTAATTTTTTTTGTAGTTTTTGCAGAGAAGGGGTTTTGCCATATTGCCAGGCTGGTCTTGAACTCTTGAGCTCAAGCTGTCAGCCTACCTCAGCCTCCCGAAGTACTGGGCTTACGGGCTTGGGCCACCGCACCTGGCCTTTAATTATTCTTAATTATTTTATTGAGACACGGTCTCGCTGTCACCCAGGCTGGAGTGCAGTCGTGCAATCATAGCTCACTGCAGCCTCGACCTCCTGGGCTCAAGTGTCCTCCCACTTCAGCCTCCCAAGCCGTCGGGACTACAGGGTTGTGCCACCATGCCCAGCTATTTTTTTATTTTTCTGTAGAGACGGATGGCTCACCCTGTTGCCCAGGCTGGTCTCAAACTCCGGCTCAAGCAGTCCTCCCGCCTTCGCCTCCCAAGTACTGGGATTCCAGGCATCAGACACTGCTCCCAGCCAGCCTACTTTTTTGGAAATATGACTTAGTCTGTCAAAGGTAGAAGTGTTATATCAAAGGCTATGTGAAACCCTTAATATTAAAAATATTGGTTCTGTGCCGGGCGTGGTAGCTCATGCCTGTAATCTTAGCACGTTGGGAGGCCAATGTAGGTAGGGAGTTTGAGATCAGCCTGGGCAACATGGCAAAAACCCAAATTACAAAAACAAAAAATTCGAAGGGCGTGGTGGCTCGTACCAGCAGGCCTAGCTACTCAGGAGGCTGAGGCATGAGGCTTGCTTGAGCCTCGGAGGTCGAGGCTGCAGGGAGCTGAGGTTGAGCCATGGCGCTCCAGCCTGGGTGACAAGTAAGACCCTGTCTCAAAAAAAAAAAAAAAAAATTGGTTCTTTGAACGAATAGCGATGAATGATTCCAAAACAGCCCTGTAGTGGAGGTAGAATCTAGTTCTCCTTCCTGGTTTCTTTTTCAGTTTCTCGGAGTCCACCCACCATTTATACAACTTTTATCTCGGGAAACATACGTAACTTACTTCTTCTGTTAATTGTTGGGAAAATGATTAGTAATTTGGTTTGGGAGTACACAGAAAAATCAAGGAAGACATTTTATTTCCTGGTTTACCGCCTGTTCCCTTCCTTAGTGCTGGTATGGCTTCCTGGCACCGATTCGAGGACTGTGATTACTGGGGCCTTGGCTGTTCTCTCTGCTTCCTTGAGAGGAAGTACGTGGGTGGGGAGGGCGGTGTTGGGTTGATCTGATGAGTGTTGAGATGGCCCCAAATTAAGACGTTAAGGGGAAAAAGCTCAGGCCAAGGAGGAAATGCTCCTTTTTTTTTGTTTTTTTTTTGAGACGAAGGCTCCCTGTGTCGCCCAGGCTGGAGTGCACTGGCACGATCTCGCTCACGGCAGCCTCTGTGTCCCCTGTTCAAGTGAATCTCCTGCCTCAGCCTCCCAAGTAGCTGGGACTACAGGCGCCGGCCACCACGCCCGGCTCATTTTTTTATTTTTAGTAGAGACAGGGTTTCACCATGTTGGCCAGGCTGGTCTCAAACTCCAGACCTCAGGTGATCCACCCACCTTGGCCTCCCGAAACGCTGGGATTATAGGTGTGAACCACTGCGCTTCGTCAGAAATGTTCCTCTTTTTAATCGATGTAATGGAACATCATGTAGTTAAAAATCACATATTAAATGATTTCACAAAAACCAGTAGTCCTCAAGCTGAAGCCCCTTTTTCTTTTCCTTCCTTTCTTTTTTTTTTGAGACGGAATCTCACTGTGTCACTCAGGCTGGATTGCGAGTGGGACAGTCTCAGCTCACTGAAACCTCCACCTCCCAGCTTCAAGCAGTTCTCCCCCCTCAGCCTCCCAAATAGCTGGCATTTAGCCCACACCACCACCCCCGCCTAAGTTTTGTGTTTTTAGTAGAGATGGAGTTTCCCCATGTTGGCCAGCCTGTTCTTGAACTCCTGGCCCGTGATCCATCCCCACTTAGACTCCCGAAATGCTGGGATTACAGGTGTGAACCACCGCACCTGGCCCATGCCCCGCTTTTTTGAGACAGGATCTCACTTTATCGCCCAGGCCAGAGTGGAGTGGCATGGTCATGGCTCACTGCAGCCTCGATTTTCCAGGCTCAGGTGATCCTCCTGACTTAGCCTCCCAAGTATCCGGGACTACAGACACGCACCACCACACCCAGCTACTTTTTATATTTTTTGTAGAAACGGGATTTTGCTCTGTTGCTCAGGCTGGTCTTGAACTCCTGGGCTCAAGGAATCTACCGACCTCGGCCTCTTAAATCCACGTTTAGGATTACGGGCATGAGCCATGGCACCCTGCCGCTTTCAGCTTTTGTGTGTGTGTGTGTGTGTGTGTGTGTGTGTACCTCATATCTCTTTTCTTCTCTGAGACAGAGTCTTGCTGTGTTGCCCAGGCTGGAGTGCAGTGGTGCAATCTTGGGATCTTGGCTTGCTGCAACCTCCACCTCCCGGGTTCGAGTGATTCTCCTGCCTCAACCTGCTGAGTAGCTGGAACTACAGGTGCACACCACCACGCCTGGCTGATTTTTGTTTAGTAGAGATGGGGTTTCCCCACGTCGGCTGGGCTGGTCTGGAACTCCTGGCCTCAGGTGATCCACCCATCTCGGCCTCCTAAAGTACTGGGATTACAGGTGTGAGCCACCGCGCCCGGCCTACTTCGTGCCCCTTTGTAAGCCATTCTTCCTTCTCTCTGCCTATCTCTTAAGCAACCATTGATCTCCTTTTCTCACTATATATTCACTAATATTGTGTGTGTGTATTTTTTTTTTTTTTTTGAGGAGGGAGGCCTCAGCAGGCAGATTCCTTGAGGTTAGGAGTTTGAGACCGGCCTGGCCAATGTAGTGAAACCCGTCTGTAAAAATAGAAAAGTTAGCTGGGTATGATAGTGTGCACCTGTAGTCCCAGCTACTCAGGAGGCTGAGGCAGGAGAATCGCTTGAACCCGGGAGGCGGAGGCTACAGTGAGCCGAGATTGCACCATTACACTCCAGCCTGGGCAACACAGCGAGACTCTGTCTCAAAAAATAAAGATACTAGACTTATCTACTCTCTTCTGGTTACGGTAATTGAAATTTTAACTCTTACCTCATGCTAAATCCCCACCTTTCCTTGCTCCTTACCTCATCCTCCCAATAGAAAGTTACAGCCTAGTTCCGGCTGAATCAGTAGTCAGTGTTTACAGTAATAGTATTACTGTGTAAATGATACCCATTGAGGAACCAAGTAGTATATATTGATTGTTTCATGTCTTGAACAACCCTTTGTTTATTGTCAAATTATAATTTATTTAAAATTTCACTTTGTTTACTATGTGCCTATGTTCCGTTCATTTCCTAAATGTCCGTTCTGGCAAATGCCTATTAATATTTTCTCTCAGATGGTCCACATGTCAGATAATCGTAGACATTAATTCTTTCCTGGAAACTTGTCTCATTGTGTGCCGAGGCACTTTTGAGTCATTAGCGCCACCTGCTGACTCTTGGTGACGTGGATAGAATTATGGTCACAGGGTTGATGTTCTTAACTGGAAAATCTCCTTTCTGTGGTCTCCGACTTTCAGAATGACATTCTGGAGGAAGGAATGTGGCCCCTGTGAAATGAGTAGGAAAGCGAATATGAAATCACTAAATATGCTCTTTGCTTCCATATCCTCTTCTTTTGTATGTTTCCTAGAAGAAGGAAAGTCTCTGTTGTAATCTTCCTTGTTATGCTACGGTCATCATTTTTTATTTTTATTTATTTATTTTTTTTAAAGATGAGGTTTCACCATGGTGGCCAGGCTGGTCTCGAACACCTGACCTCAGGTGATCCACCCACCTCGGGCTCCCAAAGTGCTGGGATTACAGGCGGGAGCCACTGCGCCCGGCCGCTATGGTCCTCTTAAGCCTTTTGTCTGAGCCACCAAGAAAAGAGGGAAGGATGTGCTACCCATTTAAAAAACCCTACAGCTTTATTGAAGTATACTTCATGTATGATAAATTGCACATATTTAAGGTCTGTCATTTCATGGGTTTTGACATATGTAATATACATAAATATATAACATATATACATGGGTGTATATATATAAATATAAACACCTATTATATATATATACATATACACACCCACATTATATATATAACATGTTATAAACTTATATACATAATGTGAGTGTGTGTGTGTATATATATATATATAAAATATCATGGATGTATATATTTATATATGTGTATTTTACCTTTTAATGAACCTTTTAATGAACACTTACCTTTAAAAATTTTTTTTTTTTAAACTTTTGCCATTGAAAGTAATGGGACAAAACTCATGACTACTTTTGTGCCAGAACACTTACCTTTTACCGAACTGCCGAACTGTTTTACAACGTGGTTGTACCATTTTACATTCCCACCAGCAGCATATGAAAGCTCCACATCTTCCTCACATTTGTCATTTGATTTGGCAGTCTTTTTCATTTGATATACCCATGAAACCACTGCCACAATCAAGACCATGAACATGTCTGTCACCCCCAAGAGTTCCTTCATGCCCCTCTGGGTTTTTGTTTTCGAGACAGAGTCTCACTGTGTTGCCTAGGACGGAGTCCAGTGGCATGATCTCAGCTTTCTGCAGCCTCCACCTCCCGAGTTCAAGCGATCCTCGTGCCTCAGCCTCCTGAGTAGCTGGGATTACAGGCTTGTGCCACCATGCCAGGTAGAGACAGGACATTTTGGCGGAGACAGTGTTTTTAGTAGAGACAGAGGTTTTTATTAGAGACGGGGTTTTGCCATGTTGGCCATACTGGTCTCAAACTCCTGGCCTCAAGTGATCCACCCTCCTCGGCCTCCCAAAATGCTGGGATTACAGGTATGAGTCACTGCACCTGGCCTATTTCATGCCCTTTTATAAGCCATCCCTTCTTTACTCTGCCCATCCCTTAAGCAACCATTGAGTGCCTTTTCTCACTACATATTTGCTAACATTTTTATATATTTTTTTTACAGTTGATGATGTGCTGAAGATTTTTAATAATTTTATGTGAACGGAAGCAAATGGTATGTACTCTTTTTTTGCAGGGGGATAGCTTTTTCACTTGCATTATTTTGAGATTTATCCATGTTGTGTGATTCAGGAATTTATTTCATTTTACTGCTGTGTAGTTTTCTAGTCTGTGAATTTACTGCAACTGGTATGTCCATTCACCATTTCAACACTGAGTTGTTTCCAGTTTTGGGTTATTACAGACAAAACTGTTATAAACATTTGTATATAAGTTTTTGTGCAGCACATTATCATTTGTCTTGGATCAGTACCTAAGAGTAGAATGTATAGTTTGTATGGTAAGTGTACACTTACCTTTTTTTTTTTTTTTAAAGATGGGGTTTCACCATGATGGCCAGGCTGGTCTTGAACTCCTGACCTTAGGTGATCCGCCCACCTCAGCCTCCCAAAGTGCTTGGATTACAGGCATGAGCCACCGCGCCCAGCCACACCTACCTTTTAATGAACTGCCATACTGTTTTACAAAGTGGTTGTACCATTTTACATTTCCACCAACAACATATGAAAGCTTCCCAAAATTTGGTGTTTGATTTATCAGGCTTTTTCATTTTAACCATTCTAATGGGTATGTAGTATTTTTTCATTGTTTTAATTTGATTTATATTTACCCAGTGACTAAAGATGTTGAGCATCTACCAATTTAAAAATACTCCATTAATAATAGGGCTAGTTTGGCTGGGCATGGTGGCTCATGCCTATAAATACCAGCACTATGGGAAGTTGAGGCGGGCAGATCACTTGAGGCCAGCAGTTCACAACCAGACTGGCCAACATGGTGAAATCCCATCTCTACCAAAAATACAGAAATTAGTCAGGCATGGTGGCGGAGCACCTGTAATCCCAGCTATTCGGGAGGCTGAGGCAGGAGAATCACTTGAACCCGGGAGGTGGAGGTTGCAGGGAGCCGAGATCGTGCCTCTGTACTCTAGCCCTGGGCGACAGAGCAAGACTTGCCTCAAAAAAAAGAAAAAATAATAAGGCTAGTACTAAGTCTGGGCGAAGGAAGAGTGTTACATGACAGGTGTCATCAGAGAATTTCACTTACCAGTTGGCTGTGAAATTCTTCTCAATTAACTTGAAATTCCCACACCTGAGGGATAAAGTTACTCTGAGAACCAATACAGAGTGTTTCTTTAAAAGGATATTTTGAATTACAATACCTATATTTTCTGTGAAGTAAGAGACAGCTTTGGATATGTCTCTTCCAGTTTTTTCCATTGGAACACACTGTTTTCTCCATTGGCTAAAGATGACTTGGGAAAGCATAGAGACAGTGCTCTGAGGGAATGGCAGAATGGCTGTGGTCCTTAGAAGAGGTGGAGAGGAGGGAATGGAGGATGAAGAATTGCAGGAGAAATTTGAAATGGCAGCCCAGATAGGACACCTTGTCTGTAAGTACTGGCCAAAGTTGTCCGTTGGTATCCAAAGGGGATTGGTTCTAGGACCACCCACACCCTGCAAATACCAAAATCTGAGGATGCTTAAGTCCCTTACATAAGAAGGCGTAGTATAGTATTTGCGCATAACCTATGTACATCCCTCTGTATACTTTTTTTTTTTTTTGAGACGGAGTCTCACTCTGTCACCAGGCTGGAGTGCAATGGCACGATCTCAGCTCACTGTAACCTCCGCCTCTCAGGTCCAAGTAATTCTCGTGCCTCAGCCTCCCAAGCAGCTGGGACTACAGGTGCGCGCCACCACGGCCAGCTAATTTTTCTTGTGTTTTTTGTAGAGACGGGTTTTCACCATGTTGGCCAGGCTGGTCGCCAACTCCTGGCCTCAGGTGATCCACCCGCCTTAGCCTCCCAAAGTACTGGGATTACAGGCGTGAGCCACTGAGCCCGGCATAAAAAGTTATTGTCCTGTATGTGTATTTTCTATTGTTGTGTTGTTATTTTTTTCCCCAAATATTTTCAATGTGTGGTTGATTGAATCTGTGGATGCAGAATTAGTAGATTCAAAGGGCCCTGCTGGAATATTTCCTCAGGGGAGTATTAGCAGGTGGTGACTAGGAGGAGAGGCGGAAGATGCTGCGAGCACACGGTTGGGGCAGACACGGCAGACCCGATGGGGGAGGCTGAGAACAGAAACGGGTAAGACACTAAATGCAAATTGTTCAGGGCAGCATTTTTTTTTCTTTGAGATGGAGTCTCACCCTGTCACCCACGCTGGAGTGCACTGGCACAATCTCAGCTCACTGCAACCTCCACCCACTGGGTTCAAGCGATTCTCCTGCCTCAGCCTCCTGAATAGACGGGATTACAGGCGTCCGCCACCACACCCGGCTCATTTGTATCTTTGGTAGAGACGGGGTTTCATCATGTGGACCAGGCTGGTCTCGAACTCCTGACCTCATGACCCACTCGCCTCAGCCTCCCGAAGTGCTGGAATTCCAGGCCTGAGCCACCGCGCCTGGCCCAGAGCAGCACGGTTGCTTTAGCGCACCCTCACCTACAACAGCGTCTCTTCTGTCTTTCTTCTGTAAACTAGATTCCTTCAACCTTGGGCTTTCCCTTCTGTTCCAGCTTTCTCTTTTTGGCTTTTTATGAGAAGAGAGTAGCTTTTAATTTTTTTTTTTTTTTTGACAGTCTCACTGTTGCTCAGGCTGGAGTGCAGTGGCATGGTCTCAGCTCACCACAACCTCTGCCTCCCAGCCTGGGTTCAAGTAATTCTCCATTCTCATGTCTCTGCCTCCTGAGTAGCTGGGATTACAGGCATGCACCATCACGCCTGGCTAATTTCTTGTATTTTTAGTAGAGATGGGGTCTTGCCATGTTGCCCAGGCTGGTCTCAAACTCCTGGGCTCAAGTGACCTGCCCACCTTGGGCTCCCAAAGTGCTGGGATTACAGGTGTCAGCCACCGTGCCCAGCCTGAGTAGCTTTTCCGGTGATGCCCACCGCCACAGCTCCCCTTTGAGAATCTTTACCAGCTCCACAACCAGAATTTTTAATGGCTCTCTGCTTCCTTAACAACATAGTGTGGTGATTAAGAATTAAGTTTCTGGATCCAAACGGCATAGGTTCGGTTTCCGGCTCTGCCATTTGATAGCTGTGTGACTGAAGGCAAGTTTCCTTAGAGGAGATAAGAATACCACCTTACTTGGAGAGGTATGAGAATAAAACCAGTATTTTAAAAGTGTTTAAAACAGGCCAGGCACGGTGGCTCACACCTGTAATCCCAGCACTTGGGGAGGCCGAGGCAGGCGGATCATGAAGGCAGAGTTGGAGACCAGCCTGGCCAATATCGTGAAACCCCGTCTCTACTAAAAATACAAAAATTAGCCAGGTGTGGTGGCATGCGCTGGTAGCCCTAGCTACTCAGAAGGGGGAGGCTGGAGAATCGCTTAACCTGGGGGACAGAGGTTGCAGTGAGCTGAGATGGTGCCATTGCCCCACAACCTGGGTGTCAGAGTGAGACATGACAACGAAGCATTTAAAACACTGCCTGGCAGATTTTAAGTCCAGTAAGTGTTAGCTGTTAACCACATTTAAGCCCCTTGCCCCTTTTGAAGGTACTTCATCATCCGGCCTCTGCCCGTCCAACCTTCTGTCCGGTTTCTCCTTGTCTACTGCGTTTGAGTTTTCCTCGTTTCCTCACGGAGTCATGAATCTGTGCCTAACTCCAGATGGTTTTCGTTGCCTCGAAGATCCCATCTTCTCTGTCACCTTTTATTATTATTCTTACTTCGTTCTCATCTACCATCTTCCCATCCGAACACACCATACTGTAGGATTTAGTGAATAATTCCACACTCATCACTCTCTCAAGTGAATTGGTTTTGTCTCTCCAGTAGCCTGGAAACAGTATCTGATAACTTCTGAGCCCTCCTCCAGTGGAGTGAACACGTTGCATTTACTACATTTCAAGCATCTATAAAGAGATTCAACATAGGCAACAGAGGACCGTGTGAAGAATTCGGAGCTTTAATGACAGGTTAGTTAGGGGGTAGGGATGATACTTCAGTCCTGCCTGGCCATTCTTCAAAAGCAGAGACTCCCTTCACCACAGATCTGGACAACACCCACTTCATTTCTGATCCAAGAAAGCAGAACATACCTTACCCACAGATATTCATCAAATACACTTCTTTCCCTAGTTATTCCTTTCTCTTTTGAGTTTCTTGTGGATAATGATCATGTCTTCTGCTTTCAGCTCTTGCCTCTGAAAACTCTCAGCCCTTAAATCTTTACTGATAGTTAAAACTTTCATGACATCTAAGCTTATAAGGATGATATCTGCAGTACATGGCTTAGAACAATTTATTTACTATAAACGGGGCTGAAACCATTAGGGAAGAGCCCCACAGAGGTCTGGAATGCAGAAACCTTGCCCAGAATCCTTCCTCTGTGATCATTTCAACCCTGGACTGCAGTCTCCTCTGACTGGATGATGTCCTTGTTTCACGGGTCTCCTACGCCATGCTTCCTTTAATGACTCTTTACATTCTTCTCTGCCAGTCTCTATCCCCCAGTCATTTCCGAACTAGTAAAAGGGCTGATGGCCTCTTTATCGAATGCAGAGCCACAGAACAAGGAGCCCAGAAAGGAGTGGGGCTAGGAGGGTGGCTGAGCAAAGAGGAACCCCCGCATCTGAGGGGAAGACATGCAGCTGCTCTAAGTCTGGCAGGAAGGCTCGGGCGTCCTCCAGCGCTGCCTGAGCTGCCACGGCAAAGCTGGGATCCCCAGAAATCAAAACATCAAAGACACAGGAATGGAAGTACGCATCTTCCACTGGAAGCCCTTCCTTGCACAGCCGTCTGGCAGTATCAATGGTTATAGCTCCCCGACGACTGCGCTCTGATCGAGAGAGTCGCTGACTTGGAGGGCACCCCCCAACACAGAGCTGCAGGTCCTGTTCAGCTGAGAAGGCCCTGGCCACATCCTCCGCCACCTTGATGGAGAAGGAGAGCTGCCCAGCTGTCTGCCGGATGACTATAGTCGTGCCGATGTAGGCAGCTTGGATCCTCACGTGGTTCCCAGGGTTAGCAGTTTGAATGGACAAACTGGATCCCCCAGGTCGGTCACCTCCATTGGTAGAGCCATCTTCGAAGGCTGCAGGAAGGTTATCCACCTCTGCCTGATAGACCTTCTGATCGATGCATTCCTGCATGTTCTTGAATATGATGGTGAGCTGTGAGGGCAAGAGGGAAAACAGTTCATTTGGGTTCAGTGCATCTTCTCCCCAGTCAGACCTCATACACAGTTAGGGATCTGATCCGAGGAGAGGCCGGACTGCTGTGGTCCTCGATCCTTGATCCCTTCTCCTGTTATGTTCCAGTATTGCCTCGTCCCGACTTAACCTGTCTCTCTACTTAATCTGGGCAACTTCCTAGGAGAGGGTAGTTTCCCTTCTGGAACTCCTGGGGTCTGCGCTCTCCGACTGTTTTCTGCGTTTGAGTGAAATTCCCATCAAGGGGAATGATTTGCAGCTCCAAGTGTTTGGTAGAAGGGAGCGATTCAACATGGGGGAGTGGCTGAGGAAGAAAGGGGAGTTTGGGAGCACTGCTGTTGAATAGTGGGGCTGGGGAGGGAGTGGTGCCCCTCGAAGAATCTCACAGGCGGATCAGAAGGAAGACTGAGTGCCTGACCTTCCGGATGGCGGTGGCGTTGGCCCCCAGCGCCACGGGGGAGCTGGTGGCTTGGACAGAGAGGAAGTCGTTATCCAGTAGAGGCCAGGCTCCCTGGACACGGCACGTGTGAAAGTGGTGGTGGAAGCTGCGCACATGCGGGTCCCCGAAGGAAGCACAGTGCAGGAACCCCGGGGGACGGCCATGCAGCCGGGAAAACCGGCCTTCATAGTCACAGGGGTCCGGGGCCGGGAGGCCGGGGCCGGCGGCGGGAAGGCCGGGGCCGCGCGGCAGGGGAGCGGCTGTCGGGCCCTGGCGCGAGCAGTTGTGCTGGATCATCAGGTCTTCGATGCCGTGGACCGCCGAGTGGAAGGCGAGGTCCCCGCGGCACGTGCGCGCGGTGCGCCGCGTGCAGAGCGCGTAGGAGCGGAGGGCTCGGCAGAGGCCGCCCCCGGCACCCCGGCCGCCGCCCCCGGCACCCCCACCTCTCAGGCTCAGGGTGGACGACACGTACTCAGCGTTGCAGCGGAGGATCCTGCACTGAGAGTGAGCTAGGCGGAAGGGAGAGGACTGTGAGACGGCCCTCGGGCCTCTGCTCTGTCGGAGTGCGCTTTGCCCATGACTCTTCAGTCTCATCAGGGAATTCCAGCCCTCCTAAAGCCCAACTAGGGGTCGTCCCCAGCCCCCAACCCCCACATCCCTAGTTCTCTCGGCTGTCTTTCTAAAAATGTGTAGAAGAAAAGGGAATCTCCTCTGCCTGCCGGCCAAGGGCTTCCCAGTGCCCTCCCGAGACTGAGTGGGACATAAACTATACCTATTCGAGAGCAGGGGGAGTGCCCGGACTCTCGGAGCCCACGCCTCCTCACTCGCTCATGCCCACATGCCCACCCCGGCATCAGCCCACCCTCTAGACTTCCCCAAACCCTTCCCTGCCCTTCCTTACCATGTCCACAGAGGAGCAGCAGGAGAGTGAGAGTGCTTAGAGTTGGGGGGCTGCCATGGGGGGACCCGGCACTAGGGGACTGGCCTGGCTCCCCCATAACTATCCAGCCAGGTTCCCCAGGCGCCGGTTCTTCCCAGCTGATGACCCTCCTACCTAGTGAATTGTGACCGGAAGTCCTGTAAGTGACTGAAAAAAGAAATGTGGCTGGACGTGGAGAGAGAGGAGTTGAAGATTGGTCAGGATAATGTGAAGCGAATCTGGGGAGATAAAGAAAAGGATGAGCAGACTGGAATTTGGGAGACTGGGGCTCCTCCGACTGTCCGTGTGGCCGCGAAGCCTCTTTGCCCTGTGCCTGTGGCCACTTTTAGGGCCCTTGTGCAATAGCCCTAGGCGGGGGTGGAGGGAAAGTTGAGTGAACTCAAGGGGGCAGAGTCCACGGTGTTGCTCCATCCTGAGCTACCAAACAGCAGGTACATCAAAGATGGAGGAGTCATGGGGATAGACCAGATACCAGTAATCCCAGTGGGTACCCTAATAAAATTAGCACCTGAAAATACTTCAGAAATATACTTCTTTATTTTTAAATTATTTTTATTTTTATTTTTTTAAGATGGGGTTTCACCATGTTGGTCAGGCTGGTTTTGAACTCCCAACCTCAGGTGATCCGCCCGCCTTGGCCTCCAAAGTGCTTGGATTTCAGGCGTGAGCCAAAATATACCGGCCAGAAATATACTTCTTATTTGTCCTTCTCCATTAGGAGGAGATGCCTTCCAGGAGCCATGCATTTCTTCTTCTTTGTGTCAGAAGAACACAAGAAGGAGTAAGGGTGGCACACCCATCCCCTCTAGAACATCAATATTCAAATGAAAAGGAACCAATCTCTTTCATGGGCTCTAGAGAGCTGCAATTTTAATCCCCCTCTCTCATGGAATAATGGGATGCAAACCAACATGCAAATTCATGTTTGTTTTTTCTGAGTGAACCGTTCTTGTATTTTCCCAAATGTCACTGAAGAACCTCTCTATCATAATCTCCCCTTTTCAAATTCTGAAGTTCTAGGTCTTTTTATAAGAACAGGGGTTAGGGAGGAGCTAAGTCCCCTGTCTTATGGGTAAGGATTTGATTGGGGAAAGAGTCCTGCAAGAGGGAGAATAGAATGGAGGGACTTGAGTTGTGAGGAGAAATCATTTACAAGGAGCAGCCCCCACCCTTGGAATCTCAATGCAAAGGGCATTGCTAAGTGGGGACAGGATAGAAGCGTGTCAGTGACTCATCATCTGAGGTCATACTTGGCCTTGCTAAGAAAACTACAGAATCGAGGGCGTGGGGAACTCCTAAAAGTTCGTCAGAAGTCTTGAAGTAATAAGGTAAAGAGAGGGCTAAGACTGCCAGAGGAGAGACAGAGAATTAAACTTCAAATGGCTAGAGGCCAGAGGCCAGAAAGAAATGAGACAGAAGGAGAAATGGAGACTGGGGCACCTTGGCAGGAAGAGATCCCAGCATTTGGACACGAGACATCCTAGTAGGTGTTTGTAATTTTATAACAGTCTAACTTCAGTGTAAAAGCTGATTAAAGGAATTGCAATTTCATTTTGACTTACTGTTTCCAGAGGTCAAACATTACTCTGCTATCCAGTTCTCCAGCCGTGATTGCCTACTCTGTGGGTCAGCTCCAGCCAGGGGGTCCTCCGTCTCTTTCTCCATGTCTCCCCCAGGTCCCCAGGCCGGCTGCTGTCTCACTGAGGCCAGGGAGCCAGAGAAGGTTTGGTGTTGGGGGAAGGGGGAGTATATGGCTGGCCAGAGTTCTGGACAGCTGAGCAGGCTGGGAGGTGGCTACTGAGTTGATGGTTTTAAAAATAGCTAAGTCCAAAATTCCAGGAACGTTGGTGGGGGTAGGGTGTGGGAGCGGGGAGGGCAGGAGAATTAGAAAGAATATGGAGTATTGGGTGCCAAGTCGGGGAGGGAAGAGAAAAATACGACAGACAAGTTGGATATCCAATTCCTGCTTGTGCGACTCTAGTCACCGCCTCCTCCAGGCAGCTGTCCAGCATTCTCAGTAGTGATGAGCTCCTGGCCTTTAAAAATTACAGTGGGCAAATGGATACCTTTCATTTGCCACCTTCGTCCCTGATATGATGAATATTACATTTACTTTCTACAGATAGTATCTAGGAAGTAGCTGACTCTAAGTAAGATCCATAGCAGAGGTAGGTCACAGCCCCTCCCCTGTCTTTGCAGAGTGTTTCAGGAGGACAAAAAGAACCAGCTGTCCAGAGAAGAAATCTGAGCTGTGAGTTGCTTAGGATGAGGGCTTGTTGAGTCTATCCAGCTCAGATCGCTGCAGCTGTCTATCCTCCTACGTCCTCCACTTTCATTACTTTAGTTTGTACAGCAATTCCTCTTCCCTCTCCCTCATCAATACACAAAAAATAAAAGCTCCTGAGTTGCTAGGAGAGAAGGCTAACAAAGGCAAAGAGGTGACAAAAAAATGGAAATAGAATTTTTAGAAGGGGAGAGAGAGTTGGAGGAACAGAAAAAGATTCAAAAAGATTTTCTTTCTTTCCCTCCCTCCCCCCTCTTTCCCTTCCTCTCTCCTTCCCCCTCTCTCTCTTTCTTTCCCTCCCTCCCTCCCTCCCTCCCTTCCTTCCTTCCTTCCTCTCTTTCTTTTGTGTCTCACTATGTTGACCAGGCTGGTCTTGAACTCCTGGCCTCAATCAGTCCTTCCATCTTGGCCTCCCAGAGTGATGGGATTACATGTGTAAACCACCATGCCTAGTCTCTGAAACATACTTTCGTGGAATAACAATGTTGTGACTTTAAAATATTGCAAAATCCCAACACGTTGGGAGGCTGAGGCAGGAGGATCGCTTGAGCCCAAGAGTTTGAGGCTGCCGTGAGCTGTGATAGTGCCACTGCACACCAGCCTGGGCCACAGAGTGAGGCCCCTGCCCTAAAGGGAAAAAAAACATACTGCAACCAAGGGATTTAGCCATGTCATGTTTTTGCAGCCATACGCATATCTGAGATCATCAATCTTTTAGTACTTGCCAAATGAAATTTTAAAAGGACCAATTCCAAATAGTGTCACTGTATTAGGGTTCAATAGAGGGACAGAACTAATAGGACCTATCTCTATCTCTATCTCCATCTCTGTATCTCTATCTATCTATCTATCTAGATAGTTGGCTATAGATATATCTATATCTAGATAGATTTAGATATATATAAAGGGGAGTTTATTAAATATTAACTTACATGATCTCGAGGTCCCACAGTAGGCTGTCTGCAGGCTTGGGGAGCAAGGGGAGCCAGTCTCAGTCTCAAAACAAGAACGTGGAGTCTGATGTTTGAGGGCAGGAAGCGTCCAGCACGGGAGCAAGATGTGGGCTGGGAGGCCAGGCCAGTCTCTCCTTTCACATTTTTCTGTCTGCTTTTTATTCTGGCTGTGCTGGCAGCATCTTAGATTGTGCTCACCCAGGTTAAGGGTGTATCTGCCTTTCCTACCCACTGACTCAAATGTTAATCTCTTGGCAACACCCTCATGGACACACTCAGAATCAATACTTTGTATCCTCCAATCCAAGTTGACACTCAGTATTAACTATCACAGTCACTAAAGCATCTTTACCAGTTGGCTCTATTTAAATACACAATCTAGAGGCCCACATAGCACTATTCTCAGGTATATATATGACAAATACGTTTTTTTCTCTCAACCATTAGAGGCCATATCACAAGAAGTTTCACTACAGAAATGTAAAATGCTTTTAACCAAACTATTCAAGTGACTTTAAAACATAATAATTTGATTATGACAGCCCAAGTGAGATGTACTATGATGCCAAAAAAATGCAGAATATTTTAAAATAGTCATATTATGATGATAGTGTTCGTGTTGTTATTCTGAGATTATTTTAGGTATATCATGAGATAAAACAAAGGATTAATAATGTTGATGTCTCTGAGAACCAGAATTTTTAGTGTGAAATAAAGAGATACATATTTATGATTGATGAAGTTAAGATAAAACTCTAATTCTGAATTTATATTGCAAATGTAACTCTGAACGCATGCTGTATTTTATCCTTAAAATTTTCCTAGCTTTACCGTGAAAAGGCTTGGAAACAATGATCCAGTAAAAATAAACACCTCTAGTATTCCATTGCACTATGTAAATACCATTTCCTATGAAAAGGAACCAGCCACAACCCCTTGGAGAAATGGCTGATTTCAGGTTTGGGGCAGGTATTGTCCAGGATAAGCAAGGAAGATTTCAAAGACTTAGGATTGTAACAGAAGAACTCAGGAGCCAACTAGAATAGCTTCCATTGACCAAAGATGAAACAATTTGAGTATCAAAGTGGATATTATCTACAATGGATTGAAATTCACAAAATAAGTTTAAATCTATGAATTCACAATGACACTTAAAAAATATAAACTCTACTCCAAGAATGTTATGAACTTGTCAGGAAAAAAAATGTATATATAAACTCATTGGTCATTGTTGGAGAATGCACATTCAAGTCATTATTTTAAAAACTGCTAGTAATTGGAAAGAATCAAGTATTTATCCTGGTTTTCTTATGCAAACTGTATCTCAAGATGAGGGGGAAATTTCTCTTTATAGAAGTATTCCAGTAAATAAGTGAAGAAGGGATAATATAATTAGAATGTCAACATTTTGTAACTCCAAATGAATTAATGTATCTAGGCAGTGATCAACAATGGCCGTGACAGGGCACAGTGGTTCACACCTATAATCCCAGCACTTTGGGAGTCTGAGTTGGGAGGATTGTTTAAGTCCAGGAGTTCACAGCCAGCCTGGACAATATAGTAAAACCCCATCTGTATGTAAACAAAAATAGTGGCTGTCATTCATCAAAAAAGAGAGCCAAACATGTTTTCCTGATCATAGATAGCATATGTAAGTCTGCCTGGCATGAAGTTGGACTTATGTATGCTACCAAAAACAAACAAACAAACTTCAGTCTGAATCTGATAAGAGCTAACTACTAATTTGCAGGAACTACGGGAGACATTAAATGATACCTCAAAGATGCAAATTCAGACTTTGCAAATACTCTACAGGACAAATGACCTGGGTTCTTTTTCCTTTTGAGACGGGGTCTCCGTCTATCGCCCAGGCTGGAGTGCAATGGTGCAAACTCGGCTCACTGCAACCTCCATCTCCCAGGTTCAAGTGATTCTCATGCCTCAGCCACTGAGGAGCTAGGATTACAGGCATGCGCCGCCACGCTCAGCTAATTTTGTATTTTTAGTAGAGATGGGGTTTTGCCATGTTGGTCTGGCTGGTCTTGAACTCCTGGCCTCAAGTGATCTGCCCACCTTGGCCCCCCAAAGTGCTGGGATTATAAGTGTGAGCCACCACGCTGGGCAATATGTTCTTATATAAATATGTATATATTACACACACACACACACACACACATCTTCACACAGTCAGTTGATACTGGAGAAATTTGACCATTATCCTTGTCAAAGCTCATCAACTAAACACCACTGGAAACAAATGTATAGTGAAAAAAGTTGAATCTACTTGGCTTAGTGTAGCAAGGGAGAGAATGCCCCAAAGGAATTATGGGACCATTTTCTTAAGGGGAGGTTAAAAGGAACCTCTTACAGAGTTTCAGCTTCTGTTGGATATTTCTGAACTAGAGTTTAGAATAGTGAGGGCTAATTGTGTTTTTTGTTTGTTTTCTCCTAGTCTCTAAAACTGAGTGAGGACTAATTTGGGATTGAATGTTGTTAAGAAGTGGGGGCATTTCAGTGATTGGGTGTCTAAGTGAATCAGTCTTACCTAGGAAGCAAGAGGATTTCACCCAAATTGGTGAAGAAGAAGAAAAGCATGTTACACTGCTCGGAAGAGGGGATTGTCTGGTCGTTTCTGTGGTAGCGGAGGGGCGTGTAGTCTCTGTTGTGTTGAGAACACAGTTGTGATATGGCTCTGATAAGCTGAGAGATAATAATTGCCTGCCAAACTAGACTTCCATATTCAGCTAAAATATTATTCCAGAATTAAAAATAAGTAAAACATTTTCAAACACATCAGATCCTGAAGGAATTTACCAACAAAGATTGATTTTTTTTTTTTTTCCGAGACAGAGTCTTGCTTTGTCACCCAGGCTGGATTGCAGTGGTGTGGTCTCGGCTCACTGCAGCCTACACCTCCTGGGCTCAAGGATCCTCCCACATCAGTCTCCCAAGTAGTTGGGAACACAGGTGTGTGCCACACCACCAGGCTAAAAACAAAAACAAAAAAGCAGTTGGAGGCCAGGTATGGTGGCTCATGTCTATAATCCTAGTATTTTGTGAGGCCAAAGCGGAGGATCACTTGAGTCAGGGAGACCAGGCTGGGCAATATAGTGAGACCCCTGTCTCTATAAAATATTTTAAAATTAGCCTGGTATGCTGAGGCGGGAGGATTGCTTGAGCCCAGGGGTTTGAGGCTGCAGTGAGCTCTGATGGCACCACCGCACTCCGGCATGGTCAGTAGAGTGAGCCCCTGCCTCAAAAAAAAAAAACAAAATCAGTTGGGCATATTTGTGTAGGTCTACTACTGGGTTTTCTATATTGTTTCACTGATCTGTATATTTATCCCTTTGCCAATTCCACGCAGTCTTTAATTCATTTAAATCATTTTCTTTTTTTTGAGACGGAGTTCCTTTTTTATTTTTTTGAGACAGAGTCTCACTCTGTCACCCAGGATGGAGTACAGTGGCATGATCTTGGCTCACTGCAAACTCCACCCTCCAGGCTCAAGCGATTCTCCTGCCTTAGCTTCCCAAGTAGCTGGGATTACAAGCGTGCACCACCACTTGTGGCTAATTTTTGTATTTTTAGTAGAGACAGGGTTTCGCTATGTTGGCCAGGCTGGTCTTGAACTCCTGACCTCAAGTGATCTGCCCACCTCAGCCTCCCAGGTGCTGGAATTACAGGCATGAGCCAGTGCACCCAGCCTCATTTAATACTTTTTCAAACTTGTTTTAGCTATTTCAGCTTCTTTGCCTTTGATATAACTTTAAGAATAATATTGTCTTAAAGTTACAGATTTTTCAAACAAGGTGGTGGCTCACACCTGTAATCCCAGCACTTTGGGAGGCCGAGGTGGGTGGATCGCCTGAGCTCAGGAGTTCAAGACCAGCCTGGGCAACATGGTGAAACCTCATCTCTACCCAAAATACAAAAATTAGCTGGGCATGGTGGCATGCGCCTGTGGGTCCCAGCTACTCTGGAGGCTGAGGTGGGAGGATCTCTTGAGCCTGGGAGGTGGAGATTGCAGTGAGCTGAGATCTCGACACTGCATTCCAACCTGGGTGACAGAGTGAAACCTCATTTCAAAGCCAAAAAAAAAAAAAAAAATTCCAAGTCATGGCACTGAAAAAAAAAAAGAAAAAGAAAGAATTCTCTTGTCTGTATCTGTTGAAAATCATAATCTTGTCTGTATCTGTTGAAAATCCTGCTAGGATTTTGCCTTCTTCTTCTTCTTTTTTTTTTTTTGAGACAGAGTCTCACTCACTCAATGTTGCCTAGGCCGGAGTGCAGTAGCATGATCTCAGCTCACTGCAACCTCCACCTCCCAGCCCTGGCCTCGGCCTCCCAAAGTGCTAGGATGACAGACATAAGCCACCGTACCCGACCCCTTTCATTATTTTTTTTACTGTGGTAAAATACACATAACATAAAGTTCATGATTTTAACTGTTTTAAAGTGTGCAGTTCAGTGGCACTTAGTACATTGAAAATGTTGTCGGCTGGGCAAGGTGGCTCAGCACTTTTAATCCCAGCACACAGGGAGACTGAAGCGGGAGGATCACCTGAGATCGGGAGTTCAAGACCAGCCTGGCCCACATGGTGAAACCTCATCTTTACTAAAAATACAGAAGAAGTAGCCAGGCATGGTGGCGCATGCCTGTAATCCCAGCTACTAAGGAGGCTGAGGCTGGAGAAGTGCTTGAACCCGAGAGGCAGAGGTTACAGTGAGCTGAGATTGTGCCCCTGCACTCCAGCCTGGATGATAAGAGTGAGACTCTGTCTCAAAAAATAAAAATAAAAATAAGAGGAGGAAAGAAAATGTTGTGCAGCTATCAAACCATCACCTCTATCTAGTTCCATAACATTTTCATCACCCTGAAAGGAAATCCTGTACCGATGATCTAGTCCGTCCTCAGCCTCTGGCCGTCACCAGTCTGCGTTCTGTCTCTCCAGATTGATTAATACCTATTCTGGACACTTCATATACATGGAACTATACACTATGTGACCTTTTGTGTCTGGCTGCTTTAGCATAATGTTTCGAGACTTATACAAGTTGTAGCATGTATCGATACTTCATTCTTTCTTATGCCTGAATAATATGCCATTATATTTACATGCTACAGTTTATTTAGCCTTTCATCTGTTAATGGAATTTGGATTGTTTCCACTTTTCGACTATTATAAATAGTGCTGCTATCAACATGCATGTACACGTACTTTTTGAGTGTCTGTTCTCAGTTCTTTGGGGTATATACCTAAGAGTGAAATTACTGAGTCATATCCTATATTTAGTTCTATGCTTAGCTTATTGAGGAACTGCCAAACTGTTTTTCATAGCAGGTGTGCCATTTTACATTCCCACCAGCAATACAAGAGGATTCAAATTTCTCCTTACCCTAACACTTGTTATTTTCCATTTTAAAAATTGTAGCTACCTGGTGGTGAAGTGGTATCTTACTGTGATTTTATTTGGCTTTCCTTAATGACTAATTACATTGAGCATTTTTTTTTTTTTTTTTTAGACAGAGTCTCATTCTGTCCCCCAAGCTGTGGGTTCAAGCAATTCTCCTGCCTCAGTCTCCTGAGTAGCTGGGACTACAGGCAGGCACCACCACACCCGGCTAAGTTTTGTATTTTTAGTATAGTTTCAACAAGTTGGTCAGGCTGGTCTTGAACTCCTGACCTCAGATGATCCACCAGCCTTGGCCTCCTGAAGTGCTGGGATTACAGGCGTGAGCCACCGCACCCGGCTGACATTGAGCATTTTTTTAAAAACATATTTATTGTCCATTTGAGTATCTTAAATAGACATTGGGGAAATGTCTTTTCAAGTACTCTGCTCATTTTTTTGTTAGGTTGTCCTTTTTTGTTGAATCATACCCCCTTCATTTTTAAAGGATATTTTCACTGGATATAGGAATCTGAGTTGACAGTCTTTGCCCGCAGCACTTGAACAATTTTGTGTCACTTTCCTCTGGCCTCCATAACTTCTGATGAGAAATTGGCTTTCTAACTTGGTTGAACATGGAGGAAAGCCAACCAAACAAACCAAAAATTAAAAACAAAAAGAGAGAGAAATCTGCTTTTATTCAAATTGCTTTCCCCTCACTGCATTCAATATTTTTTATTTGTCTTTAGCTTTTAGCAGTTTGACTCTGATGTGTTGTCTTAGTTCATTTAGTGTTCCTGTAAAGGAATACCTGAGACTGGATAATTTATAAAGAAAAACGGTTTATCTGGGTCATGATTTTGATGTCCGGAAGTTCAAGATTGGGCCTGTCTATTTGGTGAGGGCCTCAGATTGCTCCCAATCATAGTGAAAGGTGAAGAGAAGCTGGTTTGTGCAGAGATCAGTGGCAAGAGAAGAGGAAAGAAAAGAGGTTAGGTGCCATGCTCTTTTTAACCAGCCCTTGCGGGAACGAAGAGTGAAAACTCAGTTGCCCCTGAGGGAGGGCATTAATCTATTCATGAGGGGTCCACCCCGATGACCCAAACACCTCCCATTTGGCCCCACCTCCAATGCTGGGGATCAAATTTTAACTAAGGTTAAGAGGGGACAGACATCCAAACTATTGCAGTGTGCCTTGGCCTGAATTAGTTTGGGTTTATCCTGTTAGGAGTTCGTTAGGCCTCTTGAATCTAGGTTTATCCCTGTGCCAAATTTGGGGAGTTTTCAGCTGATATTTCCTTTGGAACTTTCTAGTCTTGTTCTCTTCCTCTTCTTCCAGGAATTTGCTGACGCAGATGTTAAACCTTTGGTTATAATCTCACAAGTCCCTGAGGCTCTATGCTCATTTTTCCCCCAGTCTATTTTGTTTGTTTTTCAGATTGATTTTTTTTTTTTAAACAGGGTCTCACTCTGTTGCCCAGGCTAGAGTGTACTGGCACAGTCTCCACTCATTACAACCTCCGCCTCCCAGGTTCAAGCGATTCTTGTGCCTCAGCCTCCCAAGTAGCTGGGATTACAGGTGTGTGCCACCACGCCTGGTTAATTATTTTGCTTTTTTTTTTTTTTTTTTGAGATGGAGTTTTGCTCTTGTTCCCAAGGCTGGAGTGCAATAGCACGATCTTGGCTCATTGCAACCTCCGCCTCCTGGGTTCAAGTGATTCTCCTGCCTTAGGCTCCCGAGTAGCTGGGATTACAAGCTTGCGCCACCACACCTGGCTAACTTTGTATTTTTAGTAGAGACGGGGTTTCTCCATGTTGGTCAGGTTGGTCTCGAACTCCTGACCTCGTGATCCTCCCGCCTTGGCCTCCCAAAGTGCTGAGATTACAGGTGTGAGCCACTGCGCCTGGTCCAGACTGAGAACTTTCTACTGTTCCGGCTTTTAGTTCACTGATACTTTCCTCAGGGGATAGCCTCATTACCACTCACTGAGTTTGGGTGAAAGTTCTGACTCTGTTAAGCTTCTTCTGATACTACCCCAACAGTAAAGGGGAGAGGTGACTCCTAACAGACTTGCTGGTGGTGAACGTCTAGGCACCCCATTAAGTCTTTGCCAGAATACGAGAGGACAAGTCACAGTTTGTTTCTGTGGCATTTGGCTGAAATAGAGTAATTATTATCTAAAATTTTTCTGTTTTGCTAGACTGCCTCATTCCTGATCCTTTGGCTGCGGAAAGCAGGCTTTTGTTAGGGATTTGCTTGGCTGCTCCTATTGGCATTTCCAGGTTGCTGCGGCTTCAGCTCCAATTATGGGGTATATGGCAAAACAGAGTCCACAGAAATTAGCATTGTGTCCTGCCTTTGTTTCTGGGGCTCCTAGCTGGTCTACCTCCTCTCCACATTTCGGTCTTCTTAGGGTTGTTTTATATGTGATGTCCAAGGAAGAGGAATAGGGCAGATCACATCTGCTCACCCCTCCCTGATCCATTCTCTTTTATTCACTTGCTTATTTGGTTTTCCACTGCATTTTCCTCCCTTTAAGTGTTTTGTTGTTTGGAGACAGAGTCTTGCTCTGTGGCTAGGCTGGAGTGCAGTGGCCTGACCTCAGCTTGCCCTATCCTCCACCTCCTGGGTTCAAGCGATTATCATGCTTCAGCCTCCCAGATAGCTGGGATTACGGGCATGAGCCACCATGCCCAGCCTACGTATATTTTTATATTTTCAATACCTACTCTGGCACATCTGTAAATGTTTTTAAAAAGGAAAATAGGCCGAGCGCAGTGGCTCACGCCTGTAATCCCAGCACTTTGGGAGGCTGAGATGCGCAGAGCACCTGAGGTCAGGAGTTCAAGACCAGCCTGGCCAACATAGCAAAACCCTGTCTCTACTAAAAATACAAAAATTAGGGCTGGGCGTGGTGGCTCACGCCTGTAATCCCAGCACTTTGGGAGGCCGAGGCGGGTGGATCACCTGAGGTTTGGAGTTTGAGACCATCCTGACCAACATGGAGAAACCCCATCTACACTGAAAATACAGAATTAGCCAGGCGTGGTGGCACATGCCTGTAATCCTGGCTACTCAGGAGGCTGAGGCAGGAGAATTGCTTGAACTTGGGAGGTGGAGGTTGCGGTGAGCTGAGATCACATCACTGCAGTCCAGCCTTTGTGAGAGAGTGAGGCTCTGTCTCCAGAAAAAAACAAAAAACAAACAACAAAATTAGCCAGGCTGGTGGCGCGCGCCTGAAGTCCCAGCTACTCAGGAGCCCGAGGCAGGAGAATTGCTTGAACTTGGGAAGCGGAGGTTGCCGTGAGCCGGGATCGCGCCCTGCAGTCCAGCCTGGGCGACAGAGCGAGACTCCGTCTCAAAAAAAGGGAAACCTAGAACTCAGAGTGAAGTGAATGAATCACACTGCTTCCCCGTCCACCTTTAGGTCTGTAGTGCTGGCAAGAGGGGACGCTTAATCCTGTCTTGGTGCTTTGATGTTGAGAAAGGTGGCTCGCTCCCTCCCAAAGCGTTGTCCTTCCTCGGGTCCCTCTTACAAAAACTTACCAGCAGGTGGCAGTACTGTTGTCCAAAGCAGGAGGCTGATTTCCCCTGGGACGCAGAAAAGTAAAGAATGCCACCTTGTCGCCACCCTGGGTAAGATCCTGAAGGTTAGATGCTTTTGTTTTCCAGCTTTGGGCCACACGGAGCTGTCCAGTGAAAACAGCCAGAGTGAAAGGAAGAGGGTCTGTTAGTTTCCTTGGTGTCCTGCCACCAGGACTCTTGTCTTTGTGGAATAAATGTCCCGCATTTAGTTACTCATCTTACTAATTTATTGGATTTAAACCCACAGAAAGGCGGAAACTGGCTAAGTGGAAGACTTAACGTTTAAATGTTGAATAACGTTTCTTAAACAACGTTTGAACGTTGATACTTAAAAGGCAAAACAAGACCAGGCTCGGTGGCTTAGGCCTGTAATCTCAGCACTTCGGGAGGCCGAGGTGGGAGGATTGCTTGAGCGCAGGAGTTTGGGACCGGCCTGGGCAACATATGAGGCCTAGGTCTCCACACGCACACACACAAAATTAGCTGGGTGCGGTGGCCAGAACCTGTAGTCCGAGCTACTCAGAGGGCCGAGGTGGGAGCCCACCACTGCACTGCAGTCTGGGAAACAACCAGAATCCCCCCAAACGTCAGATCTCACCATCCATATTTGTTTCTGTCAGGCCCTGCAGATATACACACATCATTTATGATTCAGTCTTTCCATTTTAAAATTCATTATCAAAAGTATTTTCTGATGTAAGAGTGTGTTTGGGGGAGGTGGGGTTCCTTGTAAAAATTTCTGCTTGAGGCCGGGTGCCGTGACTCACGCCTGTGACCCCAGCACTTTGGGAGGCCAAGGCGAGTGAATCACAAGCTCAGGAGTTTGGGACCAGGCTGGCCATCATGGTGAAACCCTGTAGCTACTAAAATGACAAAAATTAACCAGGTGTGGCGGCACTTGCCTATAGTCCCGGCTTCTCAGGGGGCTGAGGCAGGAGAATCACTTGAACCCAGGAGGCGGAGGTTTCGGTGAGCTGAGATCACACCACTGCACTCCAGCCTGGGCGACAGAGTGAGACTCCATCTCAAAAAAGGAAAAGAAATATTTTTGCTTGAACTCATGGGCACAGAATTAATCACTTGGGGTCATCTGACCAAAAAAGACCTGAGGGGAGGCTTTTGATTGTTTCATTTTTTTCTCAACCTTTTATTTTTTAAAACTTCAGCCGGGCGCAGTGGCTCACGCCTGTAATCCCCGCACTTTGGGAGGCTGAGGTGGGAGGATCACCTGAGGTCAGGAGTTTGAGACCAGCCTAACCAATATGATGAAACCCCATCTTTAAATAAATAAATAAATAAATAAATAAATAAAACTTCAAGCTTACAGAAAAGCTGAAAGTACAATATAGTGAATACAATTCACTAACATTTTTCTTTCTTTTCTTTCTTTGTGTATTCTTGGTACAGACAGGGTTTCAAACTCCTCAGCTCAAAGCAATCCACCTGCGTCAGCCCCACAAAGTGCTGGGATTACAAGTTTGAGCCACCATATCCAGCCTGCATTTGCTTTCTTTTCTCGATCATAAAGTTAATCTGCAACACATTAATGCATGCTCCTCAATTTTCTCTCTTCATTTCCTCTTTTTTTTCCTCGTACTTTTAATTTTTTTTTTGAAACAGTTTAGGTATTGTCACCCAAGCTGGAGGGAAATGGCTCGATCTCGGCTCATGGCAGCCTCCTCCTTCTGCGATTCTCCTGCCTCAGCCTCCGACTAGCTGAGATTACAGGCCGACGCCACCAGAGCCAACTAATTTGTGTTTTTAGTAGAGACAGGGTCTCACTATGTTGGCCAGGCTGGTCTTGAACTACTGACCTCAGGTGATCCACACGCCTCAGCCTCCCAAAGTGCTGAAAAATGGGATGAGCTTCTCTTAGTCTCCTGCTAGTGAGTTAAGTTCAGATCCTAATGAGCACCAAGCACCTGTACGCTGAGTGATTCACCTATCATATTTGTTTTAACAATTTGGTCTACGTTCACACGACATGAAAAAAAAAAGGTAGAGTGGCCCAGGGTCTCCTGATGTTACTCACATGACGTCTTTAATATTCCTTAAGGAAAAGTTCTAGCTGTTTTTGGCAAAGATGCGGCTGTGTCTCTATTTTTCTGCTGCTCACAGTTCAGGAAATCACTGCGACTACAAGGAGGTGAGCTGCGTCTGTCCCTTCCTCTTCTCTCTGTACAGGGGTCTCTGGTCTTGGGGACTGAACTCACGTGTACACGACGTTCCCTTGGCTCTGAGAGCCAGGCTGGAGAATTCTTTCACAGCGTTTTCTACTCCAGGAAGAAGTCCCAATGTCGGAAAGGCTGAGTATTCAAGAATCTCAGGATCTAGGCGGTGAAAAATGATATGAAACAGAGTAAGTGGAAATAAACATTGAGTTAGAATCATACAATTTTTTTTCTTTGAGGAAGGGTCAGGCCCTGTCCTCAAGCTGGAGTGTGGTGGCCCCAGAACAGCTCTACGCACTCTTGCCTACCGGGCTTAAGTGATTGGGCCTCGCGAGTAGGTGGGACTACAGGCACACGCCACCATACCTGGCTAATGTTTTCGTACTTTTGGTAGAGACAGGGTTTTGCCACGTTACCAGGCGGGTCTCGAACTCCTGGGCTCAAGCAATCTGGCCACTTTGGCTTATCAAGGTACAGGGATTACAGGCGTGAACGACTGCACCTAGTAGATTGTACAGTCTTAACAGGGGTCTGTCAGCAACTTCCCTGGTGGTCTAGTGGTTAGGATTCGGCGCTCTCACCGCCGCGGCCCGGGTTCGATTCCCGGTCAGGGAACAAATTTTGTTCTGCTTTCTTTTAGGATCTTTTAAATAAACATTGTTATCTGTTAGTCAGTCTCCCCATCCCACTGAAAACTGAAATACAGAAAACGTAGAAAAACACAAATAAAGAAATTGCTCACAATTCTGTCACCCAAAGGCCACTGTTAATAGCTAGGTTTTGAAACAAAGTGGAAGTATGCTGTACATGCTGTTTTATCACCAGCTATTTTTGCTGTTGTTGTTCAGACCGAGTGTAGCTCTTGTTGCCCAGGCTGGAGTGTAACGGCACGACCTTGGCTTCCTGCAACCTCTGCCTCCCGGTTTCAAGCAGTTCTCCTGCCTCAGCCTCCCAAGCGACTGGGATAACAGGCATGTGCCTCCACACCCTTCTAATTTTGTATTTTTAGTAGAGATGGGTTTTTACTATGGTAGTCAGGTCAGTCTCAAACTCCTGACTTCAGGTGATCCACCCGCCTCTACCTTCTGAAGTGCTAGGGTTATAGGCATGAGCCACCGCGCCCGGCCAACACCAGCTATTTTTAAGGTTAACAATATATTTCTAACACTTCACAGTGGAAATAAATATCCTTCAGTAACGTATTTTCTTTCAGTTTAGTTATTGAATTTTCCAAAAGGTAATATATTTACATGATTTAGGATTCATATATGCAAAAGGGCAGAACTGATAAAGCTGACTTTCACCTTTACCATCTATTTTCCCTCTAATGAGGTAACCACTGTTGTTTCTTAATTATAATGTCAGAGATGTTTTATGCGAATGTAAGTACATGCACATATACATATGTGTATATAAACATTCTCTCCCCCTTGTATACATGGAAGTAATCTATACACACTTTCTGCACTTTGCCGTTTCCATTTAACAGTATATTTTAGAAATACTTACAGATTAGACATGAAGAACTTCCTCATTCTTTCTGCTGGCATCTGGCATTCTTTGTAAGAGTTCTACGTAATTAGTTTGGCCAGCTTCTTTCTATAGACATTTAGGTTATTTCTAGCCCTTTGCTAATAGAAAAAAAAAAATGCTGTCATGAATGGTCTTGTGCATATGTAATTTGTGGAATAAATGCCCAGGAATTGGAATGCTGGTTCTTTTTTTTTTTTTTTTTCTTTTTTTTTTTTTTCCAAAAAGGTTCCTCTTTCTAAGGGTTTAGGAATGCTGGTTCAAAAGGTGTGTGCTTTAATTCAACCATTGGATTTCAGAGGCTCCCTTCAAATGATGGTAGAAGAAACTAGAATTGACTTTTCTTAAACCTGTGAAACAAGATACTACAGAATTGTCAATAGGAGAAATTCTAGAGAGTTTCCTTTTATTTTCCTCCTGTGGGTTTTTCCTGTAGTCTAGATTTCTCTTAGTGTAGAAATAAACGGAAAGCCAAAAGCCGACTCTGTGGTTCTCATAAGTTAATGAAGCAAACTGCTTCTCAGGTGCGTTGGTGGTATAGTGGTGAGCATAGCTGCCTTCCAAGCAGTTGACCCGGGTTCGATTCCCGGCCAACGCAACACAGCTTTTCCTTCCCAGTTTTTGACTGAGTAGTCTTGGAAACCGAGCAGAACAGAGAAAAAGGCTGAATTATATTTCAGGACGCTTTTGTGCCTTGCGTCTTCTGCACCAGTATGGCCTCTCCCTCCCATAACAAACATTCGTATTTTGGTAACTGCACGTGTGATCCAAGTCCTTCTGATGGGTGCTGTCGCTGGCGTTTCAAGAGTTCACAGTAACTGTTAAGTGTCTGAAATAGAGGCTGGTTGGGTTTGTTTTTCTGAATCTGAGGAGGTGGCGCTGATACACTGATGAATCAAGATGAGGAAGTCAGCACAGGCGCCCACAATGCCGTGGAGAGTACACAGCGCTGCTGTACTTGTGAGGAAAGCAAGAAATTAAGACCGGGCTCTTGGCCGGGGCGCGGGGGCTCACTCCTGTAATCTCCGCACTTTGGGAGGCCGAGGCGGGCGGATCACCTGAGGTCAGGAGTTCAAGACCAGCCTGGCCATCATGGTGAAACCCCATCTTAAAAAAGAAAAAAGACCAGGCTCTCATCCCCTCCCCAGCTCGCTAGCTCCGTTTTTCTTCGGCTCCACTCCTCTGGGAAGAGAAGCCTCAATTCCATGGCACAGGCTGCAGATGTAATTTGGAGAATCTTTCGAGGCTGCCTCTCGCATCCCTGGGCGAAGCGGCTTGATTCTTCGGAGGCGGAGAGGCGAGGGGCGAGGCCTCGTGGTCCCTGGTCCCGGGTTGCCGCTGACGCTTTCCGCCCTCCAGTCAGGACCTGGGCGCGCCGCCGCTGGCATTGAGGGATTTCGAGTCTAAGAACCCGATTCGGGTGCCGGAGCTTCAAGGTCGCAGCGTGGAGAAGTTTGGAATTCTAATCGATGTGGACATCACAGACTGGTCAATTAAAGCAGCACGAAGCAGCCATTCCTGTTTCAAGAAGCATTAAATTCAGCCGCAGTGCGCCGCCTGGCCGGTGGCTCGCCGTGATCGTATAGTGGTTAGTACTCTGCGTTGTGGCCGCAGCAACCTCGGTTCGAATCCGAGTCACGGCATGTGATCGTAACTTGCTTGAGTGGCCTTCTTTTTTTTCTTTCTTTCTTTTTTTTTTTTTAAAGACGGTGTTTCACCATGTTGGTCAGGCTGGTCTTGAACTCCCTACCTCAGGTGATCCGCCCGCCTTGGCCTCCAAAATGTTTGGATGACAGGCGTGAGCCATCGCGCCCGGCCGGTGGCCTTCTTTTGCTTTATTTGACTTTATTTTTTTAATTAACACTTTTAATAAGCTTGCAATTCTGCCTTTGCTTAAGGCATTCCCGCGGGAGTGCAGTCAGCAAATTCGGTGAATAACAGTGGCTCCAGTCCTGCGCGGTGGCTCGCTCCTGTAATGCCAGCAGCTTTGGGAAACGGAGCCCAGGAGTTTGCGACCAGCCTGAGAAGCCTCCCCCACCCTTAGAAAAAAAAAATGATGATGGCGGGCCCTTTTGGTCCCACCTGCTCAGGGAGACTGAGGTGGGAGCATCGCTTGAGCCCGGAAAGTGGAGGCTGCAGTGAGCTGTGATCCTGCCACGGCGCTCCAGCCTGGGCCACACCGCGGGACCCTGTCTGACACAACCATAGTTCCACTTGGGTCTCACTGCAGCTCGTCCACCGAGACGCTGCGCGGCCCAGGCGGGACGCTTCGGAGCGGAAGGAGGTCCACGGAGCTGCGACCACGGCCTTCACTTGAGCAGAGGAAAGAACCCTTCCCTGGTGCCTGGAACTCAGGGCCTCTTCCAGGATGGAGAACTAAGAAGCTCTGCAGACAGGCCTCTGCGCGTCCTGAGTCTCCTCGCGCGCTTCCGCACCCTCCTCTGCAGTCGGCGAGGAGGTTCCCTCCGTGGAAGGAATCTGCGGAAACACTGAGGTTTCAGGAAGGACTGCTGATTCCCTTCTCTGCGAGCCTTCCTGGCTCTCCGCAGCCCCCATCGTTCTCTCAACCTTGGGTTCCTCCGTGGCAAAAAGCTTTCATGAAAAGATTGCTGCTGTGTCCACCAATCCTAGATCCTGAAACTTCTTTCACACAAAGTATGAGTAGATCATACCCCCTGTCTATTAGAGGAAAATGGTTCCACGCAGGAAGGGCCCCAGAGCCAGTGCCCGGCTAGCTCAGTCGGTAGAGCATGAGACTCTTAATCTCAGGGTCGTGGGTTCGAGCCCCACGTTGGGCGCTGCGTTTTTATTTAACCCTCTCAAGAACTTCTCATAGGAACAAGAACTTCTAAATCGCCACGGCGGCTACAGTCCTTTTACTTTTAAACATTGGTACCTGATTCCAGAAATCATCTCCATTCACCCTAAATTCAAGAAAAGAGGAATCTGGGGATTCCAGTGTCTGTAGTGACCAGGTGTTTCTAATCCACGACGGGTTTCCCCACTGGGCGAAGGCAGACAAGCTGAGCAGTTCTGAGAGTCGGAAACCGCTGTGACCCCGCTTCAGGGAGAACAGCCTGAGGACGCCTCCAGATGCAAACACTTGTTCTCGTCTTGTTCCCGTTTTGAATGAGGGTTTGAAGGGCCTGCGCGAGTTAAAATGTTCTCGGCTCGGTGCTAAGGAGCATCTGTTTGCTTTTCAGGTTTGGAAGCTTTCATCAGCCGCAAAGAAGGTCAGGAAAAAGAGGCCAGGACTGTAGAAAAGAAGCTGAGGCGGAGGAGAGAAGCGGAAGAGGAAAGAAAAGGAGGAGCAAAGACGAAGGGGTCGGCCGCCAGGAGGGAGGGAGGGCGTTTAAGCGGCAGTCTGACTTGGTGAGTACGGACCGCCACTCGAGAGCTGCACCTACGACTTTGAATCAGTTGTCGATCCACTGGAGAACTCTGTTCTGGCCCCGAAGGCCTGGAGTTGTTTGCCTTACATTGCTCCTGCTGAATTCCCTTTAACTGTTGGTTTGGCTGGTGTGGGTTGAGTTGCTTTGTCAGGTGGCTGGAAGCCAAGATTGGCACCATTCAAGAGATTTCCCCACAGCAATGTGGAATGTGGACATTCCTTTTTTTATTTTTACTTTTTTTGAGACGGAGTCTCACTCGGTCGCCTGGAGTGCGGCGGCGCCATCTCGGCTCACTGCAACCTCCGCCTCCCGGGTTCAAGCGATTCTCCTACCTCAGCCTCCCGGGTAGCTGGGATTACAGGCGTGCACCACCACACCCAGCTAATTTTTGTATTTTTAGTAGAGACGGGGTTTCACCATGTTGGCCAGGCTGGTCTCGAACTCCTTACCCCAGGAGATCCGCCCATCTCGGCCTCCCGAAGTGTGGGGATCACAGGCATGAGCCACCGCGCCCAGCCTGGACATTCCTTTTTAACTCCTTGTACAGATCTTCCACCGCCTTTCCCTAAGGACCATTTACCAGTACTTTTTATTTTTTAAGGGTGTAAATACGCTTTAGTCTCACTTACAGGTAGTCCACCAACCATCTCCAAAATGACCAACACACACTAGGCCAGTTACTCTCAAAGTGTGGAACCAGGACAAACATCTTCAGTATCACCTGAAACCTGGGACAAATGCAGACTGTTGAGTGCCACCTTAGACTTATTGAATCGGAAACCCTGAGGGTGGGCCCAGCAGTCTGTGACTTCACAAGCTCTCCAGGTAATTTGGAATATTCAAGTTTGAGAACCACTGCGTTCGGGCAGCCTCCGTCCCTGTTAACCAGAGGATATCCTGTTCTTGGATCGGAGACTCAACATCATAAAGACAGCACCTCTCCTTTACTTGCTGTCTGAATTTAACATGGTTTGCTTAAAACTGTCCAAATAATTTTTCTTTTTTATTCCAATGAGACAATATGATTATAAAGTTGAAAAAGAAGCAAAGCTCCCCAGGGAATTATTATTATTTTAGATACAGCATCTCACTCTGTCACTCAGGCTGGAGTGCCGTGGCATGATCTGGGCTCACTGCAACCTCCGCCTCCCTCTGGCTCAGCTGATCCTCCCATCTCAGCCTCCCAAGTAGCTGAGACTGCAGGTGCTTGCCATCATGCATGGCTAGTTTTTTTTAACTTTTTGTATAGACAAGTTCTCACTATATTGCCTAGGATAGTCTCGTACTCCTGGACTCAAGCTATCTGCCCGCCTCAGCCTCCCAAAGTGTTGGGATTCCAGGCCTGAGCCACTGGGCCCAACCTAACAGTAAATGTTCCTAAAGTTTATGTTGGAGAGGTTATTAGACATTGTAAGAAGATAAGTTGCTACAGGTTCTACAGGGTGCCTTGTCACAGTATCTAGCGGCCCAACTGTGTTGTCCAGGCCGGAGTTCAATGGCACGATCTTGGCTTCCTATAAACTTTGCCTCCCAGGTTCAAGTCATTCAGCTCCTCAGTCTCCCAAGTAGTTGGGACTGCATGTGCACGCCACCATCCCCGGCTGTTCTTTTTGTATTTTTAGTAGAGATGGGGTTTCATCATGTTGGCCAGGCTGGTCTCAAACTCCTGACCTCAGGTGATCCACTCACTTTGGTCTCCCAAAGTGCTGGGATTACTGGTGTGAGCCACCATGCCTGGTTAAAAAAAAAAAAAAAGATTAAAAAATTTTTTTCTTTTACCTTTTTGTCATGTTTCCCTCAAGCAGATTTTTTTCTTTTTTGACACCTTTGGTATAAATAAACTTTTTTTTTCTTAAACCTCAGCAACCCACATCAGAAACTTTTCCTGTAGCTATACCACATGTATGAAATTAAGTATGTGTAAGGTTATTCATGGAGCATTTTTTAATTATAGAAAAACATTAGAAACTCTCTAAATGTCCATCAGTTTGGAGGTAATTAGTGACAGCAAAACTGTACAGTTAAATACAGTTCAGCTAGCCATAAAGGAAAATGAGGAAGCTAGTGCTGGTGCGCTGTGATGGGTCGAAAAAACCAGTTGTTATGTTTTGCAGCTGCTCTCATCAAGAAATGGAGCCTATTTCTCCTCTGTTTGAGTCTGGGATTGGCCATGTGACTTGCTTTGGGCAAATGTCGGTGCCTTTGAGGACCTGACAGAAGAGAGGCTTGCACATGGGGGGGTTACCTGCTTTTTGCTTCATTTGAAATCCTGAGACCATGATCAGAAGATCCCCCCCGAGCTATCCTGCTGGAGAGATCACATGAAGAAAAGAATTCATGGGTCCCACTGTTCCAGCCAATCCAGCTGTACCCCAGATGTGTGTGAGGCCATCCTAGACCATCCAACCCCAAATGAATCACCTTGGACCTTCCAAGCCAACTCACAGAATCACTGCAAATAACAGATTATTGTTATTCTAAGTCAAAAAGCTGGGGATGATTTATTATGCAGCGAAAGTGTATCAAAAGGGTGATGGTAGTTGCAGGAAATAAACATATACCTTTAATTGTAGATGCATAAACATCTTTGGAATGATACCCCAAAATATAAATTCTAATACTGAAAGAGCACTCTGAGTACCCAGCGTCGTAGGTGAAAATCGATCGTGAAGTTTCAAAACAGTAGGGATAGGTAGAAGATTCTGTAAGCTTTCGAAAGGGGAAAAGGGAGAACAGTTTGAGGCAGGTAGCAAAGAATCAGAAGGGCGTCCCTCTTCTCCACAGTGAGAGGCCTCCAGTCTATGACCATCAGGGATACACCTATGGTCAAACCTGGGACACTGGGTCATTGCCACAAAGGACACAGCAAACTCTGTGGGGAAACTATGGGACACTTCTGCCTTTGGGAATCTTGATATTTTTAGCTAGAAAGTGGGAGGAATGATTGCAGGACTAAACACACAACTGGTAAAGAATCAACAGTCAATACAAAAGTTAGCCAGGCATGGTGGTGCACGCCTGTGATCCCAGCTACTCAGGAGGCCGAGGCAGGAGATTCACTTGAACCCGGGAGGCGGAGGTTGCAGTGAGCCGAGATGACACCCCTGCACTCCAGCCTGGTGACAGAGACTGCAACTCAAAAGGAAGAAAGAATCAACAGTCACTGTTAGTAGTTGGGAAAGGGGGATGCTTAATCATAGTCTCGTTTGAAAAGTGTTCTGTTTGTGCTCAAATATGATTGTGAAATGGTCTTTGTTTCATCCTGGTTAGAGAGTAACTTTGTCTGATACTGATGTGAAATTTTTTAGTTTCAACTGGAGATCATGGCCTAGGTGTTTGTCAGACCGGCTCTAAGCTGAGAGTGGAGGACAAAGGTTACTTTTTTCTTACTCAGAAGCGACTATGGAAAATAGAAAACAACAAGGGCCGGGCACGGTGGCTCACGCCTGTAGCCCCAGCACTGGGCGCGGCCGAGGGGTGAGCATCACTGGAGGTCAGGAGTTTGAAACCAGCTTGGCCAACATGGCAAAACCCTGTCTCTACTAAAAATACAAAAATGAGCTGGGCGTGGTGGTGCATGCCTGTCATCCCAGCTGCTCGGGAGCCCGAGGCAGGAGAATCGCTTGAACCCGGGAGGTGGAGGTTGCAGTGAGTCGAGATCGCACCTCTGCACTCCAGCCTGGGCGACAGAACGAGGCGAGACTGTCTAAAAAAAAAAAGGAGCAGTGCCTTTGAAAATCTGAGAGAGAAGTTATTTCAACCTAACTCTATCAATTAAGTGTACGGGTATAATAGACATTTTCAACATGCAGTGTCTCAAAAAATGTATTTCTAAGACAACAGCTTCATAGAAGGTTTTGGAGGCTATGCACCATCAAAAGGAAGGAGTAGGTGAAGAATGGACCCCCTGAGACCCATGAAGCAGGGCATCTAACGAGAGAGGCGATGGGAAGCCCAACGGCACAGCAAAGAAATTTAACAGCTGCGGGCTGAGCCTGAAGAGCAGGTCTTCCAGAACGAGCAGGTAGGACGGTGCAGGAAAAGTTCTAGAACAAACATACAAGCAAGCAAGCCAAAACGATTGTGTGTTTCTGTGTGTTGAGGGGAGATTTACAGAACTGGGGAGAAACTGGCTAGCATTACGTGATAGATATATGAACCACTAGCCAAATGGAAAAATAAGATTATTATCACCAGGGTAAATACTGTACAAAAAAGAAATCACATAATCACATTAAATAATGTGACTCATCTGTTAATAAAATTTAAAATGATGTTTGTAATTATATAAATGATAAAATATATTAATGCAACATATTACTCATTACTGTAATATATAATACAGTGTATAACAATAATGTAGTATATTAATAATTGAATCATTAATCTCTTAAAATTGTGATACAAATATATTGGTGTATTAGATTTCTCTGGAGAAACCGTACAGAGAGAAAGAGAAAAAGAAAAATATCTAAATTTTTTCTTTTGAGATGGAGTCTCACTCGGTCGCCCAGGCTGGAGTGCCGTGTCAGGATTTCGGCTCACTGCAGCCTCTGCCTCCTGAGTAGCTGGGACTACAGGCACGTGCCACCAGGCCTGGCTAATTTTTTTTTTTTTTTTTGTATTTTTAGTAGAGACGGGGTTTCATCGTGTTAGCCAGGATGATGGTATCTCCTGATCTTGTGATATGCCTGCCTAGGTCTCCCAAGGTGTTGTGATTACAGGTGTGAGCGACTGTGCCCAGCCAGATTGATTGATTTTAAGGAGCTTACATGATTGAGGACGCTGGCAAATCCGGAAGCTGCAGAGTAGACCAGCAGGCCGACAACTTGGGAAGAGCTGCTGTTGTATCTTGAGTCGGAAGGCAGTTTGGAGGCCAAATATCCTCTTCCATTTTTCTCTTACGATCTTCAACTGAATGGATGAGGCCCAGCCACATTATCGAGGGTGCTTTGCTTTCAGTCTACTGATGATTGATTGAGATGGAGTTTCGCTCTTGTTGCCTAGGCTGGAGTGCAGTGGCGTGATCTTGGCTCACTGCAACCTCCGTTTCCCAGGTTCTAGCAATTCTTCTGCCTCAGCCTCCCAAGTAGCTGGGACTATGGGCACCTGCCACCACGCCCTGCTAATTTTTGTATTTTTAGTAGAGACGGGGTTTCACCATGTTGGCCAGACTGGTCTTGAACTCCTGACCTCATGATCCGTCCACCTTGACCTCCCAAAGTGCTGGGATTACAGGCTTGAGCCACTGCGCCCAGCCTGAGGTTAACATTTAAATCAGTAGACTGGGCCAGGCCTAAACTCTCCAGGGACAAGCTGTGATTATACGTTAGTGACCTGCCCTGTGTCTTCAGCAGCCTATGGTTAAGTTTGAGTTACAGCTGGTGAAAATAGCTTGGTTTGTCTGAGGTTTTTAATATAAAGTTATAAAGTGAGTAATTATTTTGTTATAAAAGTAATAAAGCCATGCTTCTTGTAAGAAAAAAAAATGACAAGAACAGCCAGGTTAGTATTTTTGGGAAGTGGGAGCCTTTGGGAAGTGGGAGCTTAAGTAGAGATGTGAATTTTCTTACTTCATCCTATAATCCCTTGATATTCTCTTATTCCTCCCATATACCCCAATCCCTCTAGGAGGAAAAAAATTAAGAGAACTGCAGGACAAGTGCTGCTCCCACCTTCCTATGGCCGTTCTCAAGTCCTTGCAATCTGGTCACTCTGAAGGACATTTTAGACTCTTGAGGAATGTCTCTTTATGTTGCCACCTGTTTTGACTAAATATTTGTGTCCTTCTGAGTCAAATTCATTTGTTGAAGCTCTAATTCCCAAGGTGATGGTATTAGGAGGTAAGGCCTTTGGGAAGCAAATAGTTTTAGATAAGGTCATCGAGGTGGAGCCCCCATGATGGGATTAGTGCCCTTACAAGGAGAGGAAGAGGTACCAAAGCTTCCTCTCTCTGCCTTGAGAGGATACAGTGAGAACTTGCTATCTAGAAGCCAGGAAAAGGGCTCTCACCAAGAACCAAACCTGCTGGCACCTTAATCTTGGACATCTCAGCTTCCAGAACTATGAGAAATAAGTATTTAAGCCAACCCAGTAGATGGCATTTTGTTACAGAAGCCTGAGATAACGAAGACATCCAAACCTCTGAAGGAATCAAAATAAGACTTGTACCTTAGCTCTAGGTATATCTGTTTGAGAATCTATCCTCTATTCCTATTTTCTTAGCTTTAAAGAAAATTTGGGGGTGTTACAGCAATAGGTGTAGGGACCACTGCAACAGAATTTTGCAGAGCAGGAGACGACAGAGTGGACTCAACTCTTATTTCTGTTTCTTATGATGTTTTCTTTAGCTGCTTGCCTACCCAGCTCACCAGAGAGTGTTTCATAGCAAGTGCCATGTGCCAGCATGGAGCAAACAATTCCACAAGAGCAGTAGGATAACCAGCATTAGTAAGTTCCAACAATGAAGACCCAAGGATGCACTCTCTCTTGTTGCTGCAATAAAATAAGAAAAAGATCCATTACATGAAGTCTCGATTAGACGAAAATTTAAAATCTCCCCTTTTCAATATTTGGCTAAGGACCAACTGAACCAACTTAAAGGCCCCATTCTGGAGGGTTAGGTCTGAGTTCTTCAGCAGCTGAAGCCTGGCTCTCTCTCACAGGAACAGTGGGAATCAGCATTTCTACAGCCAGGTGAATCCAACCTCCAGTCTCTCTTGTGAATCACTTCCCAGAATTCTCAGGGTCAGGAGAGCCAAGGAGGACAGTGTGGCACCAGCTTCTTACCTGTAAGATTCAGGGCTGTGTGTGAGACCAGCAGACATTAACATTCCCCAAACAAGAGTGAAGACTTTGTGCTGCTGTTAAATGTCAGATAGTGTGGCCAAGAAAGGAGGATTCTCTTAGAATGTGGAAACATGACTAGGTACAACGTCTTTAGAAGTCAATTAAGGATCAATTAGAAAAATTGTAAAGCCACAAATACTTTGACAAGGAAGTCCATTTCTAGAAGTCTGTTTTAAGAAATCCTTGCACAAATAATGAAGGATATTTGTAGAAGGATGTTCTCTGAACAATAATAAAAATAATAATTTTTTTTTTTTTTTTTTTTTGAGAGGGAGTCTCACTCTGTCACCCAGGCTGGAGTGCAATGCTGCGATCTCGGCTCACTGCAACCTCTGCTTCCTGGGTTCAAGCGATCCTCCTGCCTTAGCCTCCCAAGTAGCTGGGAGTACAGGTGCCCACCACCCTGCCTGGCTAATTTCTGTCTTTTTAGTAGAGTTCGGGTTTTACTATGTTGGCCAGGCTGGTCTCGAATTCCTGACCTCAGGTGATCTGTCTGCCTCAGCCTCCCAAAGTGCTGGGATTACAGGCATGAGCCACTGCCCCTGGCCTTTGAATAATTATTTATAAGAATAAGCATTAGACACATTTTGTGTCCATTAGCTGAGGGCCATTTAAATATACACTAGTTCATCCATACCATACAAAGATAAGCAGTTGCTTAAAAGACCGAGGTAAAATATGAAAGTGGTGATGATGATGCCATTGAAAATAATAATAACAGCTAACGTTTAATAAACATTTCTTAGGTGCGCAAATGCTTTATGAGTATTTCTCATTGAGTGTATAAAGCGAAAATAAAATTCTAAGGCCCCCCGCCCAAACCATCTGAATGGACCCCTCCTCTAGGTCAAGGGCATTCCAAAGTTAGCCTGAAAAACTAGTTCAGGCCACGGTGGGAAGGAGCGGTTGGACAGGCCTTATTAGACCCTCCTTCCTTTTGGAACTCAGGAAAAGGCAACCAGCATTAATATCAACACAGACCTTAAGTCTGATAAGAAACACTTACATCTATTCTCTCGGAAGCCTGCTACCTGGAGGCTGCATCTGCATGATAAACTCTTGGTCTCCACAACCCCCTATCTAACCCAGACGTTCCCTTCTGGAATAATAACTCGTTCAACCAATGGCCAATGAGAAAAATGTTAAATCTGCCTGTGATCTGGAAGCCCCCCACCCTTTGAGTTGTCCTGCCCTTCCAGATTGAAGTATTGTAAATTGTACATGTATTGATCGATGTATTCTGTCTCCCTAAAATGAATAAAAGCAAGTTGTACCCGACTGCCTTGGGCACATGTTGCCAGGACCTCCTGAACCTGTATCATGGGTGCCCCCTTAACCTTGCAAAGTAAACTTTCTAAATTTTTTGAGACTGTCTCACATACTTTTGGATCCACAAGTGTTAGATTAATCCATGAGGGAAGCGCTGTTTATTTATTATTATTATTATTGTTTGAGCAGAGTCTTGCTTTGTCATCAGGCTGGAGAGCAGTGGCGCAATCTTGGCTCGCTGCAACCTCTGCCTCCGGGTTCAAGCAATTCTTCCTGCCTCAGCCTCCTGAGTAGTTGGAATTACAGGCTAATTTTTGTATTTTTAGTAGAGACGGGGTTTCTCCATGTTGGCCAGGCTGGTCTCGAACTCCCAACTTCAGGTGATCTGCCTGCCTCAGCCTCCCAAAGTGCTGCGATGACTGGTGTAAGCCACCGCACCTGGCCAAGGGAAGTACTTTTTTTTTTTTTTTTTGCTCCTTTTGATAGACGAAGAAATTGAGGTACAGAAAGTTGAGTAACTTTTAAAAAATCACACTGTGAACAAACCAAGATTTCAACCCAGAAATTGATGCTTCACCACAAGCAAAGACTGGGATTTTCTTGTTTTCAATTATTGGGAGTTTTAGATTTCCAGGAATGTGCAGTTGTAAAAACCCAGCTTCAGGAAGTGATAAAATATGTGCAGTGGCTCTGGGGCAAGCTCTGAAACCCCAGGCGCAGGCTCTATTGAAAAATTACTTTTGCTGAAAGATTCCTCTTTCTAGGAACTTCCATGGAACCTGAGTCTTTGCGCAGCGTATTTTGGCATCTGATTTAAAGCTAGTAGAGATCTGGAGGATTCCCAGGATTAAAGTCTTTCAACAGAAAGCATGAATCTTGCCGGAGTAAAAGGTACTGTCCCTGAGTGGGCTTGGACCACCAGCCTTTCAGCTAACAGCCAAATGCACTAACCATTTGCACCACAGAGGCATGAGTTGTTCACATTTTAAACTCATTTGCTGACCCCAGAGCCAGCCTGGCACCCAGCAGGCACCCAATAAATGCTCGGTGAAGGAAGGCATTCCACTGCAGGGTTTTAGGAGAACCAAGAATTTCTGTGTGGACATTAAGTGTTTAGTCCTACTAGGAAGTCTGGAATATGGAGACCTGAACTGTTTCTCAAAGACAGCTGTTCTTGTATTCCCAGAGCTGGTTTAGAATTCAGCAAACGTCCCTGCCTGGTGGCTCCCACTTCTGGAGACCCGAGGATGGTGCCGTGGGGGGCACCGCGGGTTCTGGTCCTTCCCATGCTGACGTCCACAGGCCCAGGCCCAAAGGAAATGGCTGTGAGCAGCCACATGTGAAGGTGTTTACAAATACCAGGTAGGGCCAGTGACCGTTGCAGAAATAAGGACTTGTAATAGTTATGAGTATTTCTTTATTATCTTGGGATGAACACACGGGCATATATTCACCAGTATTTTTCTTGAGAATTCTCCTCTTCCATCACCCTAGCTAGCATGTTTGTTAATAATTAACTTTTAAAAACCTCAATATTTAGGTTACAGAATAACAAAGTATGGAATGTGATCTGAGTAAAAATGGAGTGAACATCATTCAAAGACAATTAAAAGACTTTATCCTGTTGGGGAAATGGTTGGCATATTTTCACTGAATGAGAAAAAGTATGATTTTCCTATTGTCTTTATTTGAACTTTAATATGGTTTTACAAGGAGGAAAAAGGAGGAGAAAGAAGAGGAAAAGAGGAGGAGGAGGAGGAAGCTGCACATTGATGCCACGTGAAGTGACCTGTGGTGGATTTGTGATGTGTCAGTTTTGCTAAGCTGAATGCACATTTCCCAGAGTTGCCATGTTTATTTAGATAGCTCTGGGTTAGCCTGGGCTACACAGGAACTGCCGAGAAGATAGAATTGAAGCGGCGGTTGCACTCTTTTGTCTACTGGAAAGGGAAGGTCAGTCCACTGGGCCTTGTTATAGCTCAGGCATGATCTTCAGCTTCCCTCACCCTGGGTGTTTTGCTACTTGATCTAAGGTTAGAAGCTGGATTCCAGCTGGGTTTTATTACATCCAACCTGGTTTATTTTTGTACTTTTTTTGTTTTTTTACTTTCATTTTTAAAAAATTATTTATTTATTTATTTTTGAGACAGTCTTGCTCTGTTACCAGGCGCCAGGCTGGAGTGCAGTGGCGTGATCTCGGCTCACTGCAACCTCCTCCTCCCGGGTTCAAGCAGGTCTCCTGCCTCAGCCTCCCGAGTAGCCGGGACTACAGGTGCGCGCCACCACGCCCAGCTAATTTTTGTATTTTTAGTAGAGACGAGGTTTCACCGTGTTGGCCAGGATGGTCTCGATCTCTTGACCTCGTGATCCGCCCGCCTTGGCCTCCCAAAGTGCTGGGGTTACAGGTGTGAGCCACCATGCCCGGCCTCCAACCTGGTTTAAGTTCCAATATTATTAGGAAAGCTTAAGGGTGCTTCAGGAAAACGCTTTTTAAAAAATCAAATCTGGAAAATATCAAAAGCATAACCCAGTGAACCATGAATCAAACGCTTTAAAGCAGGGTTGTCTATCTTTTGGCTTCGTTGGGCCATATTGGAAAACAAATACAATTGTCGTGGGCGAAACATAATGTACATTAACCGCAATTAAACTAATGTGCCTGCAAACCTGTAAACAAACAGACCAGGCGCGGTAATCCCAACATTTTGGGAGGCCGAGGTGGGTGGATCATTTGAGGTGAGGAATTGAAGGCCAGTCTGGCCAACAAGGTGAAACCCCGTCTCTACTAGAAATACAAAAAATGAGCCGAGCATGGTGGCGTGCCCGTCATTCTCTGGCAGAGGCAGGAGAATAGCTTGAACGCAGGAGGCGGAGGTTGCGGTGAACCAAGTTCACACCATGCACTCCGTGGACCGTTTAAAGGTGGCTGTTAATAAACGTCCACAGCCGGCTCCCATATGGAGAAAAGATAAGCTTAGTTTTCCCTCCATAGAAGAAAAGAAAACACCAAAACTTAAGAACATTGGCAGAGATTTCACCCTATTGACCTCAAACCCCCAAGCTTAAGCGGTAATAACATGTGGACCTTGTATTACTGAAATTAAACGTGAGAACCTCTGCTCAACAATACTTTTAGTTTAAGAAAGAGAAAGATATTTTAGAAAAAGAGAAAAGGAAAAAGAAACAGCAAAGGAAAGAAAAAAAGAATGAAAAAGAAAGAAAGAGGAAGAGATTTTAAGAAAGAAATACTTTTAGTTTTAAGTCCCGAAACAGAAAGGAAACACTAACTTCTCTTACCATTCAGGGAACAACCGAGTTCTTTCTTTCAGACACTGAAAAAGCCAGGGGACAACGCGAACGCACTCTCCCATCACTACAAGCAATGCAGTAGAGTTTTTTACATTTGGGGACAATCGCAGGGGTCAGCACATCAGCAGTGCGATGGAAAAGCCTCGCCCTGGGAAAACGACCTTCGTGATCATGGTGTCTCAAAGACAGAGAGGGCACCTCTCGCATGAGAGCCTTATGATCAGCTTCAGGGAAGAAGGGCACAGGGAGGTGACAGTGGCCTTCCTGCTTCTGTTGTTTTCTCAAATTCCTTTAGTATGAAGTCCTTAAGAGCCCAAGGTGTTATATTTTGGAGTAGCGTGTCCTGAAGCCCATCATTCACATGCTACAAAACCCAGAATCTGTGAGAACTGATACATGTGACTATAAAATATTTAAATGCAAAATACGAATGATGGGTGCGCACA
>CAUYQU010093551.1:0-40948 GCA_963574635.1 Cheracebus regulus | reverse complement strand
TGTCGTCTTTGTAATTGCCGACTTTCAGATTGGGTCTCTGAGTGGACGTCCGGCTTGTTGGTGATGAAGTTTTTTCTGTTTCTTAGTTTTCCTTCGGGGGGCGCCCCTTCCCCACAGAGCTGGGCCTTCCCGGGTTCAGCTATGCTTGCTCTCAGTCCTCAGCGCTTCCAACTGCTCTTCTCCTTGTGGGAACGGGACCGGCCGAGACCGACTAAAAGGGCACCAAGTCCCGTATACTCCGCACCGAGAAGCACCGTGTTGGGGCGCCGGCAAAACAGCCACGCTGGGCAAAAAAGTCGCGCTAGCAACCCGTGTGGCTCCTTCGCCGGGAATCTCTCAGTATGTGGGCATCAAAAACTCATCTGCAATTACGGCATCCACTTGCTCTCTGCGCTTTCACTGGGAGCTACAATCCTGAGCTGCTGCTACGTGGCTATCTTGGATCTCTCTCCCTACTTTATTTTTTCAAAAGACAGGGTCTCGCTGTTGCTGAGGCTGGAGTGCAGTGACACAATCATGGATCACTGCAGCCTCGACCTCCCAGGCTCAAGCGATCCTCCCACCTCTGCCTCCCAGGTAATTGGTACAGGCATGGCACCACCATGCCCTGCTAATTTACTTTTATTTTTTATTTTGTAGAGACAGGGTCTCCCTATGTCACCCAGGCTGGTCTCTAACTCCTGGACTTAAGTGATCCTTCTTCCTGTCTTGGCCTCCCAAAGTACCGGGACTACAGGCATGAGCCACTGTGACTGGCCAGGCTTCACTGTTTTGCGCACATGTTCTCTTACTATTGAACAGGAACTCCTCCCCCATTTATTTCTCTTCTATTCATGTTCTTTGGCCATTTCTTCCCTCAAAGCCTTAGTGTTTTTCTTAGCAATTTTTGAGTGAAGTTTTTGTAGAGGAAGAGTAAGGAGACAGCTTCTTGGTCAGTCAGTGAAAAAGGCAGGCATTAGTCACCCCAGGGGCCAAAAATGTCTGAGGGCTAGCAGTATCCAGGGACCCCTATGCCACCATGGGAGGGTCGAGGGCTGGGGCAGGTAATCTGCTCAAGTGGGTGACCCACTGGGGACCATCAGCTTTATGAATATTTTCTGAAAAGCACTGTGGCCAGCTTGGTCTTTGCAGGGTAGTGTTCTTGATGATGTTTAATCTGCAGAGGTCTTTGAGTTTAAGCATTTAACACTCACTGTGAAAGACAGGTCTGCTAAGTCTCACTTTCAGATCCCTTCCACTGCTTCTGGGCTTTCAGAGCTCTCCCCAGTCCAGAAATCAGAAATGCATTCATTAAACAGTTCTATGTTTAAAATAATTTTCTGTTTCTATTTAATACTTGACTCTGCCAGGAATTGATTTTGGTGTATGTGAGGGGATATGAAATACTATTTCTTTTCTTTTCTTTTTTCTGAGACAGAGTCTCACTCTGTCACCCAGGCTAGAGTGCAGTGGTGTGATCTTGACTCACTGCAACCTCTGCTTCCCGGGTTCGAGCAATTCTCAAGCTTCAGCCTTCCGAGTAGCTGGGACTACAGGTGCACGCCACTGGGTCTGGCTAATGTTTCGTGATTTTAGTAGAGACAGTGTTTTGCCATGTTGGCCAGGCTGGTCTCGAACTCCTCACCTCAGGTGGTCCTCCCATCTCGGCCTCCCAAGGGCTGGGATTACAGGCATGAGCCACAGCGCCAGGCCAATACTGTCTGTTTCTTACCCATTTCTGTCCCTATCTCTGATGCGCCCCTCGTCAGATGCGACCTCTCCAGGACGCCAGCCTTTCTCCTCTGGTCTCTATCCTGTGCCTCTGATCCATTTTTTAATCTCCCTCAAGCCAGGACCGTGTTGTAGATTCACAACCTATTTTTAACATCTGGTCGGGTAAATATCTCATTATTTTTATTTTTCAAAGTTTTATCTCTGCTCTCCTCTCCTGTTTATTCTTCCAGATAAACTTTTCATGCATTTGAGAATGTTCCAACAAATGGTCCCACTGAGATTTTGCCTGGAATTTCATTAAACCTGGAAGTGACACGCTTCCACAGTTTACTGTACTCAGCCACGCACAGGGCGTGTTTCTATTTATCCAGCCCATTTACAAATGTTTGCATTTCTCCCATAGAGGTCTCAAGTCCCCACATTCTCATAAAACCAGTAGTGGCTCCCACGCCTCCACCGAGATGCATCCAGAGCCAGGAAGGGCATCTTTTCTTCTGCATCTCAGCGCCTGCCCCGCGCTCCTCCGACCGTACGCCGTGGACCACCCGCCACCTGCACGGTGTCTAGATTAGTTCATGTGTTTCTTGACTTGTTTGCAAGTTGCACCTGCTTTTTCCACAGCCCCATTGCCTGCCCTGTCTCCATCTATAAACTATGGCAGGTCCAGGCCACTTTACTTTGCATCTTCTCCTGGTGTCAGATGCCAATAGAAAATGCAAACTTTAGTTGATCCTAAGTAGACCAAGAATATAGTCATCACTTTGGAACAAGCAACGGTTTCTTCTTCAAATTAACATGCTCAGAGCAGCGAGGCACAATTCATACCCCACGTTGGCATAGGAAACATTGGTTGGTTTGCCCTTCCTGAGGGCAAGGCGGGGGCACCCACACCCTGCCTGCGGCTCGCTCTGCAGACTGTAGGTGGGGCTTTGCTATCAACTGATGACATCTTGAGGTTTGCAGAGAGAACTGGAGTGCATTTTGCTGGTCTTTCAGATGAAATACAATCAAGATTATGCTGAGAACATTAGTGACGGGAGGAGAAAGAAAAGTGCTTAGCATTTTCACATTTCTATTTTTCTCTTTAACTTGAGAGAGCCTCTTGGCAGTTAACTTACACCACGGAAACAGACATGTTTGAATTCTCCCTGGTTCCTAAAAGGACATAGCTGCCATATGGGGGCTGCCTGGACAACACCCCTGTGTTTTTTTTTCTGGGGAGGCTGTGACAAAGTCCCACAGCTGGACAGCTTCAATGACAGCCACAGGTTCTCTCACAGTCCTGGAGGCTGCAGGTCTGAGGTCAAGTCACGGCTAGGGCTGGCTCCTCTTGAGGACTCTCTCCTTGGCTTGTAGACAGGCACCTTCTCCTTGTGTCCTCACAGGGCCGTCCCTCTGTGTGTGTCTGTGTCCTAATTTCTTCTTCTAAGGACATGGGTCATATTGGATCAGGGCACACCTTAATGGCCTCAGTTGAACTTAATCACCTCCTTAAAGATCCTGCCTCCAAATAAGATCACATTCTGAGGTCTTGGGAGTCAGGACTTCTGCATGTGGATGTTGGCGGGATGCAATTCAGGCCCTAATTATAGCTTTCTTATGTCTGAGATATTTGCTGTAAACTTGCTGTGAAGTTTTTGAAGTAATCTGCTGTGTTTGTCTTCAGTGTCGGGAGTGTCCTTGTCTTGACTGGCAGATGGCACGTGTTCTCCTGAGCCTTCACTCTCAGGCCTACAGGCGTGCTGCCTCTGCTGTCCTGCACAGAGGACTGGAAGCTGCTGTGGTTTGTGAACACAGTCCTCCAGCACCAGTCCCTCCAGGCCACCTCTGATCTTCAAAGCAGTGGACACACATCACAGTGTGATTCTGCGGTAGATAAGTCTGAAGAATCCCAGTACCACCTGGCAAGGAGGCTGGGGTCATTAGAGTGGTGATGGGTGATTGATATGTTAATTGCCAAGCACTACGCATGGCATCGGAGCTGCAGACTCTTACCTGGAAAGGTGCCCTCTTTGGTGGGCAGGGGGATTCCTCCTGGTGCACTTGACGGTCTGTTTCCAGGCACTGTAATGGCGGCGGTTCTGCTGCTTGGGTCACGAAAGTGTGAGTCCTCACCCAGGCTGGTAGGAGGTATTCACCAAACATCTGAACAGCTGTCTGTCAGCCCATGGGTCAGTTGGCCTTTGGAGGTTGCTGTCCGACTATATTTTTCACTAACGAATACCTTAGTGATGTGTGGAGATGTTCAAGGACCATTTATTCTCTTGTTTTAAAAGCTTTAGATGTTCAATAAGGACTTTTAGCAGTCTGAAAAGATTTAGCCAGCTCAGTGGAGTCCAGCCACTCCCATCATCTGCCTCACCAGCCCCCACACACAGGTCACTGCTTGTCAGGGTGTCCTGCTGCTCCCCCAGCCACGATGAGGGTGCTTCCAAAGCAGGACCAGCCAGACACCCCACAGCACCTAGCCCGGTGCTTATTTCTCTCCTTTCATCACAATTTTTGTTAATACTGATTCATTCTCTCTCTCTCTTTTTTTTTTCTGAGTTGGAGTCTCTCTCTGTCACCCAGTCCGGAGTGCAGTGGCATCATCTTGTCTCACTGAAACCTCCGCCTCCCGGGTTCAAGCGATTCTCCCGCCTCAGCCTCCCAAGTAGCTGGGACTACAGGCGCATGCCACCACATTCGGCTAAATTTTTGTATTTTTAGTAGAGACTGGGTTTCACCCTTTAGCCATGATGGTCTTGATTTCCTGACCTGGTGATTCGCCCTCCTTGGCTTCCCAAAGTGCTGGGATTACAGGTGTGTGCCACCATGACCGGCCAATACTGATTAATTCTCAAGAAAAAGTTGTTTCTACAAAGAAGAGTCCCAGAAACGTCAGGCATAAAAGCTGGGGTGCTTATGTTGACGACAGGTGTCTAATGTATTAACTGTGAAGTGAAAAGTATTATAGCCATTGACTCGTCTTCTGCAGAGTCTTCGTGGTTCTTGTGTGTCTATGAAACTCTCCCATCCTGGGCAGAGAACGAAGGACACGCTGAATGACAGAGGGCCACAGGGGAGCCCCAACCCTCCTGGAGTGTAGATGGTTAGTTAGGGTGTAGCCAGCATCTCCTCTATTCCCTAACCTGTTGTTTGGGTCAGGTGATGAACTGAGCTTGCAAGACAGCAAGAGCTCTCTTGACTGGAGAGCATCACCCCTCAACTGCCCCTGGGGCCAGAGTCTTCTCAGCTCTCAGACAGGGTGTTGCCTTCGGTTATCTCTACAATCCCCTGTGGCACCCACATCCTGTGATTTAGATGTGGCCCCTGGACCCATGGACATGTCTATTTCAGCAATTGTGTTTCTCCTGAACTGCTGGTCTGCACGGGTCTGGGGTGGCCATGACTATTGATTGAATGTGTCTCCGTTTTCTCACTGGATGTGGGAAAGCTCAGAGCTAGGAGCTCCCAGCACATGCCACGGTGAAGACAAACTCCAGCCCTGGCTTTGTCTAGCTTCTCCACCTTTATTCCCCCTTTGACCCAACTTTCTTATATTCTCTTCTTGAACTTTAAAATGGATTAATTTATGTTTTGTGTAAGCAGTGCATTTATATGCTTCATATATGTAAACATTATGAAATGATCGTGTTTGAAAAGTCTCTCTCCCATTTCTGTTCCATTCTCCTGATTCCCACTCCTAGCTCTCACAGGTAACCACGGTTAGAAGTTTCTAGACATTCTCCCTTCCAGGGAACCTATAGACATACGCATGTATGGAAATGTATTTACAGACATATGTGTGTCTCTCCCCTTCCCCCACAAGTATATCATACCATACACATTGTATTGCAGCTGATTTTTGTCATTTATCAATAAATATTGCATATTTTTTCAAATCAATACATAAAATTCTCCCTCTTGATTATTTTAAAGCTGCAAATGTTTTATTGCAAGGATGTGTCATAATTTAATTTATGGACTTATTTTTAAAATTTAGTGATCTCTTCTATAAGGGAAGTTGAGGTCATAGTTGAAAGCCCAAGTGTGGGATTAGGTATAAAGCTGGAATCCTGCTTCCCCTGCTCACTTGCTGTGTGAACACAGGCAAGTGATTTGACATCTTTCATCATCTGTAAAATGAAGCAATAACAGTGCCTACCCCAGGGATATTGGAGAAGTAAATCAGTTAATAAGGGAAATACAGGGCACAGAGCCTGGGGTGGGAGTGGGTGGGCGATGTTAGTGTGCAAAGCTATTGGGCATCTCTTAAGCTGCCTTAAAATAGATTTAAGTGGATTATGAATTAACACATCAATAAATAAAGACGTGTGACTACTGCTGCATTTTTCATCCTATATTTGCATTTTGTGGTCCTTAGTTCTTATTCATTAGGGGAAGAATTTAAATGGCCTCAAGCATAAGACAATATGGAATGCCACGTCTGGACAAAGTGAAGACAATACGGAATGCCACGTCTGGACAAAGCGAAGACGAGATGGAATGCCACATCTGGACAGCCATGGGGCTTTGGCTGCTCTCCTTGAGTGTCAAGTTGCCACTGTGTTTAGTGGGGAAGCCCAGGGACATAAATGCTGTCCCTGGCTCGTTATACAAATCTCAGTGTATGAATAATTAGCAGAAAGAAATATAATACCTAAAGAAATCAGCCGTAGTCACCAAATCTCCTTTTATAAATATTTCAGACAATACTTCCATTATTTTTACTACTATTTCTTGCAAATTCTAATCATTTCACCAAGAGCTTCTATTAGGTACTATTAAACCATCTTTTTTTTTTTGCGGGTGGGGGGAGGGGGTTGGATAAAAATGACCAGTAAGCAATCATTTATTTTAGCTTTTCAAAATATATTCTTTCTTAATTTACTCAAAATGCTAGTCTCATTAGTTATCCATATAGTCTCTGACAATTTTTAAGTAGTTTCCAATGACAACTCAAAATGTCACAATTTTCATAGTTTTGCCTTGTGTATGAACCTCAGTAGGAAGGGTACAGGAAAGAATTTCCTGGATGTATAGATGCTAGAAATAGATGTCCACAGCAAGTGTCCAGCACAGACCTGAAAATCTGTAGATTGGGTAGATGCTGATTCATCTGTGTCCACCTTAGTGATTTATTTTTTGTGAGGGTGGTGGGGGGAGCCCTAGAGAAGCTGTGGAAAATTTTGGGAGAGAAGTAAACAAATGAGTGAAACAGTAAAATGGTTTTAAGACTTCCTGCCTGGAGATAGAAGGATGGCGATGATGGTGGTTTTCCAGGCTGTCTTCCCCAGCCACACAGCTCTGAAGGGGCCAGGAAGCCCCGAACCACAACATAGGGTTTTTCTGCGCCTTTCTGCCTGCTCCTCCTGCTCTCATCATTCAGTTGTTCCAACCATCAGTCTTGACACCTGCAAGAGCTCCACCCCAACATGCCCACCCGTGAGGCTGAGCAGCTGCTCTTTTTTCACCACATGTCCTCTGACCTCTGCCTGCTCTCTCCACTCTCCCAGCTGGAACCTGGGAGAAGAGAGTAAAAAAACTCACGAGAGCTACCTTCACACGATGCAAAGGCTTTACGGTGTGGCAACTTGGCTAGACTGAACGACAGTCCCTAGACTTCCTTTTTAGCACATGACTGAGTAGGGTGGGCTACAAGAGGCATTCTCATGACAGCTGGAGGATGGAAGGGAGTCAGTAGTCATCCTCAGCATCACACACAGCCCTCCCAGCTATCCCATCAAATGCTAGTCTAGGTGCTGCTAGGAGATTTTGCAAATGTGATTAGATCCCCTAAGCAGTTGAATTCAAATCAATCAAAAGCAGGAATAGTCTGACCAGGCCTGACTTCCGCAGTGGGAAGGCATTTTTAAAAGCTTAGCCCTTCCCCAAGCACAGAGACTCATAGCAGCTGTATCTGTGATTGCTCTCCCATCCCGTGGTCCTTCCAGCTGCCCACATGTGGACAACAAGCTTCTGCTTGCCCATGGGCTTTCAGCCTGAGTAGCATCCTCCCTTCCTGCCTGCCTGCCCTTCCTTAGCTAGCCCTAATAATTCCATAAGGCAATTTGTTGTACCAAATCCATATAGATGTGTATATACATATATACCTTTCTATATATGTATGTGTGTATGTATATACAATATAAAATATTATGCAGAGTTGACCAACTGTAGGCCAAAAATATTTTTAAAAAAATTAATCAATAAAAAATAGCAGCCAGGTGAGGTGGCTCACGCCTGTAATGCCAGAACTTTCAGAGGTCGAGGCCGGCAGACCACCTGAAGTTGGGAGTTTGAGACCAGCCTGATCAACATGGAGAAATTTTGTCCCTGCTAAAAATACAAAATTAGCCGAGTGTGGTGGTGCATGCCTGTAAACTCAGCTACTCGGGAGGCTGAGGCAGGAGAATCGCTTGAACCTGGGAGGTGGAGGTTGCAGTGAGCCAAGATCTTGCCATTGCCCTCTAGCCTGGGCAAAAGAGCAAAACTCCATTCTAAAAAAAAAAAAAAAAAAAAAAAAGCAATACAACAATACAAAAAAAAAATACAAATAAAAATACTGTATAACAACTATTTGTATAGCATCAACATTATATATCATAAGCAATCTAGAGATGATTTAAAAGATACAGGATGACGTGCATATATTGCATGTAAATACTATAGCATTTTATATCAGTGACTTGAGCACCTGAGGATTTGGGTATCTGTGGGTGTCCCGGAACCAATGCTGTATAGATAGCAAGGGACAACTGCATGAATATTTATATGTATTACATATTGTATGCAAGTGATCAGTTCTGCTTCTCTGGTTACACTTTTACTAAATTTGGTATCAGGAATGGGGAGCTGTTGTAATAAACATGGGTGCTCTTCACCTGCAGATGCGGTTATGTTCCAACAAACCCATCATATTTAAGATGCATTTAATGCACCTAATCTACTGAATGTCATAGCTTAGCCTCGCTTAGCCTAAACATGCTCAGAACACTTACAGTAGCCTATAGTAGGGCAAAATCACCTAACACAAAGTCTATTTTGTGATAAAGTATTGAGTATCTCATATAATTCATAAAATATTGTACTGAAAGTGAAGCACTGAATGACTACACGGGCGCTTGAAGTACAGTTTCTACTCAACGCATATCACTTTCATACCATTATGAAATCCTAAGTCGAACCGTTATAAGTTGGAAAGCTTCTGAACTTAAAATGTGGAAACAACTCTGGGACTTGGCAAAGTTGAGTAGAGGCTGAGAGACTTTTCTGGTAGAGAAAGCCCAAATCACCACGGACAGATTGCAAGTGGAAATGTGGATGCTAAAGGTGAATCCTCCAGAGAGGACTCAGAAAGGAAGGCGAAACGTGTTCCAGGAAATCAGAGCAAGGAGGATCCTTCCCATGTGTGCCGGAGAGTTTAATGAAATTATCCTTGAAGAGCAGGACTTGTAAGTAATAACGCTGGTTACATAGCTAAGGATATTTCCAAACAAAGTGTTAAGCGTATCGCCTGGTTTCTTCGTGTTGCTTATAGTGCAGCGGGAGAGGAAAGAGATAAACTGAGGGAAGAACATTAAACAAAAAAGAACCAGTGCCTGACGGTTCTGAAAATCCTCAGCCTCACCAGATGATGCTAAAAGGCTAAAATTAAGGGATTCTCCAGCTGATGAAGAAGTGAGTCACCAGGCGTCCTACACATTCAAGGAAATCACCTCCACCAACTGTGTATGCTCAGGCGAGGGCAAGAAGCCTCAGCTGGGACCCCAGCCCTGGCAGGCACCTTGATTACAGCCTTGAGACCCCTTGCTGAGGACCCAGTTAAGCGGACTCTGACTCTCAACCCATGAATACAATAAGATAATAAGTGCACTTTGTTTTAGCCATTAATCTTGTGGTAATTTATTATACAGCCATAGAAAACTAACGATACACCCTAGGACTTTATAGTTTATACACGGGACAGAAGAATAAATAAACCCAAGCTCAGGACCTCTGGGTGTAATTTGTTATGTTTGTGATAAGGAAGTAGTATTTTGCAATAATTTTGGGATTATCATATCAAATTACTCTAAGGCAGAGTAATTCATTCTTTTTTGAATGTTATCATCAGAAACCCACACGTGAACCAAGACGTTTACTACATACCTGCAGGAATAATTTTGCCAGCATAGAGAATGCATTTTACGAACAATGGAATGGTTTAGAAGCACAGTGTTTGCAGCTGGGCACTCTCACGCCCTAACTGAGAGAGAGATGATGGGGCTGCAGCTGGAGGCGGCACTCACCTGTGCTTAACCCAGGTGTCAGACTCGCTGGCTCGATCCGTGTAGTTTTCCGGCAGGAAGCCCCGGCAGCCTGTCCGCTGCGAGATCCCAATCACCCAGCCCTCGCTGGCTTCGTCCTGCTGCGTGGGGTCCACAAAGATGTAGTCGCCAGGACTTAGCGACAGCTCGTCCGCATTCTGGGGTTGGTACTGGAAGAGGGCTCTCAGGGTCTAGAAAAGAGAGGAGGGGTTTCATGTTGCCAGCAAAGACTGACGTTGGAAAACGGCAGCAGTGGGAGATCTGTCACCTGCCACCTCCTGCTCTCTGCCCCCTCCAATGTGTGCTGTCTCCAAGAAACTGTCCAAAGCTTTGTCTAGTGGTACATAGCATAGAATATAATGAAATGCAGCATAGAATTCTTTGGATAGATTTAGAAATACATTCTGGGGCCGGGTGTGGTGGCTTACGCCTATAATCCCAGCACTTTGGGAGGCTGAGGCAGGCGGATCACAAGGTCAGGAGTTTGAGACCAGCCTGGCCAACATAGTGAAACCTTTTCTCTACTAAAAATGCAAACATTAGCCAGGTGTGGTGGCGCACGCCTGTAGTCTCAGCTACTCGGGAAGCTGAGGCAGAAGTATCCCTTGAACCCACGAGGCGGAGGTTGCAGTGAGCTGGGATTGCGCCATTGCACTCCAGCCTGGGACAGACCCAGACTGTCTCAAAAAAAAAAAAAAAAAAAGAAAGAAAAAAAGGCAAATATTTTGGGATCTATCTGTCATTCATCCACCTAGGTACTTTTTCGTCTACAAAAGATCTAAAGGCACAAACAGACCTTCACATCTGCCTTCCTCAGTGTGAGGTTATTGACACCTTCTTGTATGACACAGAACATGGTGGATTCATCCACACTTGCTCTCTGGGTCTGAAAGAAGCACCGCACACTTCATTTCATGGGGAGGAAGTCTCAGAATGAGGTTTCTTTCAAATCATTATTTAAAGTGAATTGTGCTCACTTTGGCAGCACATACAACTAAAATTAGAACAATACAGAGATTAGCGTAACCCCTAAATTAAAAAATTAAATAAATAAGAATAAGCAAAACGTGTATTTACAACAATCTCTTTCTGTTTCTTCCCTTCCCCTCTCTCTCTCTTTCTTTCTCTCTCCTTCCTTCCTTCCTTCCTTTCTTTTCTTTCTTTCTTTCCTTCCTTTCTTGCCAGTCTCCCTGTTGCCCAGGCTGCAGTGCAGTGGTGCAATCTTGGTTCACTGCAACCCTCACCTCCCAGGTTCAGGAGATCCTCCGGCTTCAGCCTCCCGAGGAGCTGGAATTGCAGGTGCGTGCCACCATGCTTGGCTAATTTTTTGTATTTTTAGTAGAGACAGGGTTTCACCATGTTTCCCGGCTGATCTTGAACACCCGACCTCAAGTGATCCACCTGCCTTGGCCTCCCAAAGTGCTGGGATTACAGGCATGAGCCACCATGCTCGGCCTCCTTTTCTAACACTGGAAATGCTTCTATTTTGTGTTAAAATTTCTGTGCATCTCTGACTCACATATAAAAGAATGCTAGTTGCAAATCGCACAAGAGAGAGATTGGTTTTAGAGAAGCAGTAGAAATTTTCCTTGCTACTGAACTATCTCCCTTGGAGGGCTCCAGGAGTACGTGCTGTCAGGTGAGTGGCCGTGCATTCATCTGCTGCTTAGGAGCCCCCGCCCGGCTCTCTCACCTGGTAGTGCACAAAGCGCATGTCTCGGGAGTAGAGGGCTGCCGTCCACTGGCAGCCATGGCCCAGGGGGATGGCTCTGGCCAGCTGCTCTAGTGTCCTCTGGTGGTGGGGGTAGAACTTGTGGGCCAAGGTCAGATGCAGTTGCTTGGTGCACGGCTTCACGGTGCAGTCTGTGAAATCAGGGAAACACAGAGGGTGCCAGGGCACCGTTACCTAAATGCCTCCTTCTTCCCACCTCCGTGCTCCCTCAACAAGGCAAGGACTCAGCCTGCTCAGAACTCACACCGTAAAGGAGATGGCTGGATACCTGTAGATTTTTCCAGGAAGCAGGGAAGAGGAGGGCATGGAGATGTGGGTTCAGGGTCTTGGGGACCTATTGGTTTGCAGGCCATCTACCCAAATGCACCATTCAGATGCACAGAGTAAACAGCTGCTCCATTCCCCGGGGTGTGCACATTACCCAGGGTCCTGGACTTGCAGGCTTGTTGTTTAATTGTAGAGTTTCAAGAAAACTCTTTAGGTAACAAAACTATAAAACACACAACGTCTTAGGGTTCACCTTGTTTTGGTGAAGCAGGAGGTCCTGGAGAGTCTCTGGTCTTTTTGGGCGTCCTCTGTCCCAGTGGCCCTGGCCCTCCCTGGTCTTGAAAGGGGCTCTCAGGCCAGTGAGCAGAGCAGTGGGTGTCACCAAAGCAGCCGGGATCTGATTTCAGTTGGGCCACAGAGTGTTTTATGTCCTAGGGAGGTGGTCGGTGTCTTGATGGGAACAGCACAGACTTTGGGGTGGATAGCCCTAGTTTTAGGGCACACTGTGCCCCCATTTTGCAAGGTGACCCTGACCAAGCCTCTGGCCTGCCCCAATTTCTGTTTCAGCAGCATTTGCTGGAGGATGGCAGTGGCTGCTTGCCAGGGCTGCTGTGGGAAATCGGCCTCTTAAAGTTTCCTGCTAGAGACGCTGTGTCAGTGCACAGAGGTCACCTGCCCCGCTCCATGGCAAGGCACTTACAAACAGGATCTGCTCACCCCCTAAAAAATGTGGAGGGTAATGCAAGCCTTTCCTCAGAGCCCTGAAGTTGGAGCCCACTGCTGTCTCCCACGTGAGAGGTGAGCCTTTAGAGGCAAACGGGAAGCTCCCACGGTCTCTGGCCGGCCCAGGTGCTGAGGCTGCACAACCCAGAGTGGCGGGAGTGTGTAGGTGGTGGGGAAATTCCTTTTCTGACTATTTTTTAGCAGTTGGGGAGGACGGCCTTGCCATGTGAGTGAGTGTGGCCTGGGAAAGACCCACTGCTGGTGGCTGACGTCAGAGTGAGTCACACTGACTTGTGAATGGGCCCTTGTGTTTCCTTCTCTCCAAAGACCCGTGCCTATGGGGACGTTTCACTGAGGCGGGCCAGTGTGGGCAGGGTGCCTTGTGCACTTGCCCCAAGAGGGAGCTTGGCCATTCAGAGCAGTGACTGGTCACTTGTCACCGAGAGAGGCCCCTCTACCCACTCGGTGTCAGGCTGAGGGCATGGGCCAGAGAAGGGCAGGACAGAGCCTGCTCAGGGTCAGGGTGTGGATGTGAGATCAATGCTGGCTCCCACAGGAAGTGGGGTCACTCAGCATGAACCCAGGTGGTGTGGAGCAGGACAGAGCTGGGTTCAGGTCCTGGCTCCACCAGACTCATTAGGGCACTGGATTGGTTTCCAACAACAGAAATTTATTATCTCCCGTTTCTGGAGACCAGAGGTTCAAATTCAAGGTGTTGGCAGAGCTGTGCTCTCCCTGAAATCTCCTGGGTAGGGTCTTTCCTTGCGTCTTCCAGTTTCTGGTGGCCTCAGGCATCCCTTGGCTTGTGGCCACATCACTCCTGTCTCTGCCTCAGTTGGTATATGGCTTCTCTGTGTCTCTGTGTGGCCTCTCCACTTATGGGGACTCACCCTAATCTAGTGTGACCTCCTCCTAACCAATCGCATCTGCAGAGGCCCTATTTCCAAGTGAGGTCACAGTCTGAGGTTCCCGGTGGACATACATTTTTAGGGGACACCACTCCACACACCACAGTGACCTTGGGCAGACACTTTACCCTTCACAGCCTCAGTCTTCCTGTTTTTAAGATGTTTCCATTGAGGTTCACTAGGGAATCCTGGGGTGTGAAAGAGCCATCATTTGACAAAGGAGCCTCATTCCACGAAGACCACAGGTTACTTTCTAATTACCTAGCAGATTCGGTCTCCAGACTCACAAGCTGGCATCCAATGGAAGCCCGGGATGCAGGGTTGGATTTATGGGCCAAATCTGTGTTTCACACATGTCTGGGGACAGAGACAGACAGATTCCCGGGGAGAGAAAGGAGGAACCCCTCCCACCAAGGCACTGCAGCCTTGTCAGATTTTGGAGCCAGTAAATCATGACAATGCAGAGCCCCTTCTGTGTCCCGGGAACTCGGGTGGGTGCGCCACAGACTCAGGCAACATTGTTCTTGAAGAGTGAGAGCCCTCATCGTTTTGTAGGGAAAGAAAAGAGACAGAGCGAGTGGATCTGACTTGATTAAGGTCACACCACTCATCAGGGACACAGAAAAAATCCACATCTTCTGACATCAAGCCCAGAATCCTTTCTACCAAACCCCAGCCTTGGGCTCCAGAGCAGGGCTGGTGGGCTGGTGTTTGGAGAGAAGGGAATTTTGATGATTCTCAACATGAGTCTAAATAATCTTTCCCTGGAGAGGCCAAGGAGAGAGCACTAAGCTCATTCTGAAAATACAGAAATAGGTCACAAGGACTTGTGTGTCTCCCACTCGAAGCCGAGGGTGGGAGGTCCTGACTCCCTGTGTGCACTGGCCTCCAACCCCGTCATGGTCACCCAGTCAGGCTTGATGCTTGGCACACCCCTCTGGAGCAGTTTTCCAGGGTGTTGGCATATAGCTAAGCATTTGAAAAACCACTTAATGAGAACAAGACTATTTCTGCTTAAGGAGAAGACCACTATGGATCCGGCAGCTTCCTATTGCCCTGCATTTTTATATGAAGCTTTCTATCTGTCTACATTTTTGAAGGCTGCAATGGCTCACGAAGGAGGCTCTAGTTAAATTCTTCAGCCTCAGGTTAAGCCAGGCACCTGGCTGAAAACCCAGAAGTGGACCCGGAAGTGCGTTGGTGAGGACGGGTGCATCCGCTGAGCCCAGGAGAAAGCCCACCCAGCCCACCATTGCCGTGGGCTCTGCTCCCCTGGAAGCCACCCACTGCATCTGCGTGCTGGGAGCTGGTCCCTGCCACGAAGGCCTCACTCACTGCGAACCCGGCCCTGTGTTTGCAACTGGCCAGGGCTGCCCACCTGCTAAGAGAGATGCTTCTGTGGCGAAGGTCATGGCGAATTCCCGGATGATGTCTGCGGGGCTGCCGTTGACAAAGAAGCCGAGGTAGCTGATGGAGGAATGGAGAGCCAGGGGCACAGCCGTGGGGAAGGACCCCAGGAGCCTGTCTCCAGCTCTCTTCAGTGCCTCGTACAGGCACTCCACCTTCTGGTCTTCACACTAAGGGGACAGAGACAGAGCCTATATTTCCTCACCTCTCATCAGAAGTCATCTATTAATTTAATAACAATCGGCAGCAATTAAAGTGAGACTCTTTTCTGTTCAAAATGCAGTCACAGTTTATCTTGTCCCTGTGTGTCTGGTGTTATGGATTTGTTCTATTCCTGGACCTCGGTTTTTCAGATATTTCAGGTCAATTTCTTCATGGGATGGCCTCTCCTCTAGGTGCCCAGGTTGGAAATCCCCTGGTCCTTGAGCTGCATCCCCTCTCTCCACAGCGTGTGCTCCTCACCTGCTGAGCCCTATCCTCAGTCCCATGGCCCACTGCTTTGCTCAGGTTTGCACAATTTGGCTTCTGGAGGTTTCCAGCAGACTCCAAGGCTGCCCAGGCACTGCTCAGAATCTGCAGTGGAGGGGGGACTGAGCAGTGGAGAGGGACTGAGCAGTAGAGGGGGACTGAGCAGTGGAGGGGGACTGAGCGGTGGAGGGGGACTGAGCAGTGGAGGGGGACTGAGCAGTGGAGGGAGACTCAGCAGTGGAGGGGGACTGAGCAGTGGAGGGGGACTGAGCAGTGGAGGGGGGACTCAGCAGTGGAGAGGGACTCAGCAGTGGAGGGAGGACTCAGTAGTGGAGGGGGACTCAGCACTGCAGGGGGACTGAGCAGTGGAGGGGGACTGAGCAGTGGAGGGGGCCTGAGCAGTGGAGGGGGACTGAGCAGTGGAGGGGGACTCAGCAGTGGAGGGGGACTGAGCAGTGGAGGAGGATTCAGCAGTGGAGGGGGACTCAGCAATGGAGTGGGGCTCGGCAGGTTCTGAGCAGTGCCTGGGCAGCCTTGGAGTCTTGGAGAGAGCTGCAGGGCCACCCTCTCGTCCACGGTTGAGTGCTGAGCCGGGTTCCACAGGGGACTCCTCCAGGGCACCAAGGCTCTGCCCCACCTCCAGCTCTTTCCTTCTCCTCTTTTGCCTTCACCAGCAGTCTCTCCCCTGTGCGTTTCCTGCACTTGGAATGCTGTCTTGAGGTCTGCTTCCTGGAGGACCTGAGCGTGCACAGCCCCTGGCCCAGCCTCCCTGATGCGCCCTGAGTGGCTGTGGGACGCTCTTCTTGATGCAGCTCCTGTTCCTGAGGCTGCAGGTTCTCTGTCGCCTGGAGAATCCCTCTCCAGGGCTCAGCCTACCCACCGAGCCCAACAAGTGCTGGCCTGAAAGCCTTGCCCATGGGGCTGCCAGCCCCGCCTCCAGCCAGGAGCAGTGTTTCCTGGCATCTGGGCCTGGTGTTGCCCACCGCCCTGGCCAGGCCACTTCTGGGCTTGAAGACCTTTCCAGTGCCATTGGCCATGTGGGACCACAGGGGAACTCCAGACACCATGACCTCCTGGCGGGAGATGGTCTGATCCCTTCTCTTCCCAGCACTGGGCTTGCCTCGGAATTTCCCATAGTGCTTTTGACATGCCCAAGTATGAGGCCAGATCCCATTGCTGAATGCAGTTTCCAGCGCCCCGTGGACAGGCCTGCCTGACATTCCTCCTGTCTGTTTTCTCTGCAGCCCTCAATGGCGCTCAGCACAAAACCACATTCTGGAGTCCGTCTCACATTGCGTTTCTTGGCCTCAGATACGTAATTTTCAAGAATAGTCATGTTATAAATGTAGCCGTGATCAATATCACACTTCAGAAGATTGGTGTTTTCATTTTACAGCATGGAAGGTACACAGCGAGTCTCCACTACACTCTTCTGCCTGTGAGGAGAGCTCCACTAACCACGGACAGGCCAGACCTGGGGTGGGGGACTGGTAGGAGCCAACAACAGAGGGAGGTGTGTGTGTGTCTGCGCATGTCTATATGTGTGTCTGTGTGTGTCTCTGTGTGTCTGTGTATGTCTATATGTGTGTCTGTACATGTCTATATGTGTGTCTGTGTGTGTCTGCATATGTCTATGTGTGTGTCTACATATGTCTATATGTGTATCTCTGTGTGTCTGTATGTCTATGTGTGTCTGTGTGTATGCATGTTTATCTGTGTGCATATGTGTACAGGTGGTGTTTATGCATGTGTCTGTGTGTGTGCACATGTCTATGTCTGTGCATGGATGTGTGTGTCTGTGTTTGTGCATGTGTGTGTATCTATGTGTGTCTCTATGTGTGTGTATCTGTGTCTCTGTGTGCGTCTGTGTGTGTCTATGTGCATGTATTTGTGTATTCCTGTGTGTGTATATCTGTGTGTATCTGTGTGCATGTGTATCTATGTGCATGTATGTGTGTCTATCTCTGTGTGTCTGTGTATGTCTGCATGCATGTATGCATGTATATCTGTGTGTTTGTGTGTCCGTGTTTGTGTGTGTCTGTATGCATGTATGTGTTATATCTGTGTGTGCCATGTATATGCCTCTGTGTCTCTCTGTGTGTGTCTGTGTGTCTGTATCTGTGTATGTCTGTGTGCATGTATATGTGTGTGTGTGAGCTATGTGTGTGACTCTGTCTCTGTGTGTGTGTGCATGTGTGTGTGCTTGTGCCTCAGTGGGTTGGGGAAGGAGCTGGGGGCCAAGGCCTACTCTGAGTCCTGAGCTTTGTCACACAGCATGGGCTGCCTTGCCTTTTCCTGTTTGCTCCAGAGGGCGAGCCAGAAGGAAGTCTACTTGTCACAGATGCCATTGATGTCTACGTAGGGTGAAAAGTTTCTCGGTTTGCCTGGAGCTTTCCCAGGCTTAGTCCTGTGTTCCAGAAATCGCTGAAAGTCTCAGACAATCCAGGGTGGCGGTTGGAGGCTTTGAAGGGTGCTGCTTCTCCTGGGACATCTTCCAGAAATCATTTCCCTGCAGAGATTTGCGTTCCCCCTTTCCATCCAGCACAGAGGAGCCTGGTGTTGGAATGGAGGGTTCCTTGGGCCCTGATGGAATCTCTTGAAGTGAGTGGAACCAATCAGTTTGCCAACAACAGAGCTGGGGTCAGGCCGGGGTAGTGGAGGTGGGTGTGCCCTTCCCGGGGCCCTCTGATGGAGCCAAGGAGGCTGTGGCTGTCTGTCCCCACCTTCTCTTCTTTTCTCTTGAGCAGCCCCTGCATCCTTCTCACCTTCCCAGTGCCCTGTGGAGCTGTCCTCTGGGTCATTTTGTGCTCCCATGGAGCTACCCGCTGGGCCATTTTTTCTGAATCAGAGGGCTGGTCCCTGAGACAGGGAAAGTTCTGCATCTGGGAGTAGCTAACCATCACCTGTTCTCGAGGTGACTTATCACACATTTTGGAAGCACCAACTCTGTTTTAGGGGCTGTGCTAGTTTCTGGGGTGCAAAGATGAGCGAAGCATCTGCCCTCCCTTGAGGGACTCAGTCTCGTAAGGGATGTAGTGCTGGACCAGACACATGGCCCGTATAATACGAAGGTGCCACTAGACACATGAACAAGAAATGGGCAGCAACTCCTTTTGCCTGGGGAGCTGGAGAAGACTCAAAAAAGGGAGGGGATAAATGAGCTGTGTTCTGAGGGATGAATAGAAATTGACCAGATGAAAGCAAAGAGGAAAATAAAGGACAGCTCACATGAAGACGCCAGCTAATGTTGCAATTCTGGACCATCCCACTTAAATAAGTCATCTTTGTCCCATCATGGCCTAGTCATCACAGAAAAAATGCCTCCAGCTGCAGTGATGAAGAGCATTGAAGGCACACTGGGCTGACTCACCGTGAAGAAGTCACAGAGTGTCATGTGTGGGAAGACCTCATGAGCTCTGTTCTTTGCACACTGGCGCCTGCTCTCTCTCCAGAACTCTTGAAGATTTTCCAGCAGGGGCCCCGTTGGACAGAGGAAAAGGGCGTACTCCTGGGGGATGGGGTCGTCTAGGGAAGGGTCATTGCAATGACCATGCAGCCTGCAACAGAGAGCAAGCTGGCTTCACGCACTGCCACAATGAAAAGGTTTCTCCCCTTCGAGGACACACAACAGCAATGACAGCAATGCAGAATTGTAGGGCGCACTGAACACACAATACCTGCTCATGACATAAATCAATCCCAGTGCCATCCTATTGTCAGGGGCACCTGCAGTGGAGCTGCGTGTGGGACAGACCTGGCCAGTGTCCATCCTGTCCTCAGACCCACCTGAGTCTCACTCCAAACTCAAAGGTGGAAAAGATGAAAGACAGCTGACAACGAGACCCAATACCTGGTCTTCAGATGATCTGTGGTCCCAGCGTCTCTTGGATGGTGTGGAAACATTTTGTGGAAGAAATTCACATTTCATTGTTTTACCTCAAGCTTCAAATTACATATAAAAACCCAAACCAAAAACTAGACAAAATTTAGGTAGCTACTACGTTTCTTTTGAGTCAGATAGTTGTTTTATTTTTAAGATGGAGCCTTGCCCCCTCCCTCGGTGCCCTGTGGGTAGCAGGGAGGTTATTTTGGTTCACTTCCGCAGTGGCCCCATCCCACCCAGAGGCACCGGGCTTTTCCTGGTGTCCGCCCTGGCGGGAGGGAGCCCTCGAGCACAGGATGTTCAGCCCACATGCCCCCGGGTCTACAGGAGCAGCCGCACTCACCAGGCCAAGGCCTCCTCCGCTGTCTTCCTGCCTGTGGCTGCCAGTGCTTTCAGCCTGTGGAAGAGCAGACAGGCACAGAGTCACATCGCCCATTCTTGGGAAAAGGGTCAGAGAGGCAGGGGAAGCCTTGCACACCCAATTGGGCTAAGCTTTTGTGACAGTGTGGAAGGAAAGTTTAGCTCCTTCTCCAACCCAAAGTCACCTCAAGTGTGTTTCGGATTCATTTTTCCACGTGAAAAATGAATGGGCCCAATCGAAGGCGCTGGTTTGCACAAAAGCTGCAAAACCCAGTGTTGGTCGCATCTTCTCCCTTTCCGAGAGCGGCAACTCTGACCGCTAAACTCTCCCACACACAGACCCTTCCCACAGGGGTGCGCTTGCACTGTGTCTGAAGTTTCCGACCCATTTGTTTTGTTATCGGACACTCAAAGGTTTTCCCTGAGGACAAGTGGCTCTCCCTGGGCAGTGTGGCAGCACAGTCCTGCTGACAGTTGGTCCCAGTGTTAGAGACTCAGTGGGCTTTGGGGTCTTTGACGCTAGAGTTTGAACACCTTAAAATGCCACCTTCAGAGTCGCTGAGCTGCACACAGAGATTACAACCAGGCCCTGAGTTCCCCCAAGCCCCCAAAACGAGGCACCTAGAGTAATACGTGGCTTCTGATTTCCACAATTTCAGGATCCCCCCTGCCATCAGCCAGCAGAGCTAGTGATTCAGAGGTCAAGAATATCAGGGGTTTCCAATCTTTGCCTCCCTGGCCCACACTGGAAGAAGAATTGTCTTGGGCCAGACATAAAACACTAACACTAACGATAGCTAATGACCTAAAAACAAACAAACAAACTCGAATCTCATAATGTTTTAAGAAAGTTTACCAATTTGTGTTGGACAGCATTCAAAGCCGTCCTGGGCCACACGTGGGTTGGACAAGCTTGGTCAAGATCATGTCCTTTACGAAAAGCAGAAGAGAGCCTTCTGAAGAGCCAGTGTGTCACCCCGCAAGGTGTACGGCTTTGACAGGAAGCCGTGCCCTGCGCCCCTGCAGCTCCACGGCAGGGGCCGCAGCAGGGTCTGGTTCCAGCCCCACTGGCTGAGCCCCGGGGTCTCTGGGCAGTACTCACGAGGTGTGCACCGGGAAACCCATGGCCAGGAGGGGCTCCAGGAGCAAGGGGGTGCTGCGGCCCTTGAGCTTGTTGGAGACCTTGGCGTAGAGCTGCGTCTCCCCTGCAGCCATCTCTTCCTGCCTGCAGGCCCAGAAGCTCGCCTGCACACAGAAACGAGGAGATAAAGCGAGGGGGAGAGGCGAGGCTGAGGCTGCGAAGAAAAACCTCAAGCCCTTTTTGATCTTTCTGACAAAAGCTGATATCCTGTTTGCATGAGATACTGGTTTTCAGAATTCTGTTTGCAGGGTGCTGGGTGCTGTGTCCACCAACACGAACCGTTTCCACCGTGAATCTAAAGGTCCAACTGAGCCCCTGCATGGGACCAACCTCAACAGGGACTTGGTCAGTGTTTGGGAGCAAGAATGCATGAGAGCAGGGGGAAGGAAGTGAGTAGGAGTCAGGGAGTGAGCTCTCTCCTGTACCCTGCCAGCCGCCTGCCCTGAACCACCCTGGATCCCAGTCTCCGTGACTGCGAACAAGACATTAAACCCCACTCTATCTACTGTCTCTGGGATTGCTGGAAAACTTGCTGGTTCTTTCAGTCATTCGTTGACTTGTTTTCTTATTTTAAAAACTTTAAAAGCTTAATATGTGTACAGAAAAGTTGATGAATCATATGTGTACAGATCAAGGAATTTCCATAAAGGAGCCCACACCCATAATTCCCCCAGGACCCAAAATAAAACAGTGCAACCAGGGGAATTTTGTACGTCCTCCACCCAAGGGAACGTTTGGCAATATCTGGAGACATTTTTGTTTGTCATACTGTGGGTGGGGGCGGTGGTGGTGGGGGTAGACATTGTGGTGCCGGAACTAGGGGGTAGAGATCGGGAACACCACAGTGCCAGGAGGGCCTCCCCAGCAAATGTCAGTAGTGTCAAGGTGGAGAAAGCCTGCTCTGGAACATTCTCAGAATCTCAGACGCACCCCTGCCTTCTGCCTAGCCTCTCCGGTTATCTCCTCCCCCCCATGAAGGAAACTGCTATATTGCTTGTATATGAATCGTGCCTGTTGCTGAGCCTCATATAAATAGAACCATATAGCATATTCTCTTTCACATCTGGTTTCTTTTGCCTTATATTATGTCTGTAAAATTTATCCACATTATTGCTTGTAACCACAGTTAGTTCCTTGTTATTGCTGCGTAGTATTTGATTAATAAATACACCGGCCAGGTGCAGTGGTTCACGCTTATAATCCCAGCACTTTTAAAGGCCAAGGTGGGTGGATCACCTGAGGTCAGGAGTTAGAGACCAGCCTGGCCAACATGGTGAAATCGGTCTCTACTAAAAAATACAAAAATTAGCTGGGCATGCTGGTGGGCACCTGTAATCCCAGCTACTCGAGAGGCTGAGGCAGAAGAATCCCTTGAACCTGGGAGGTGGAGGTCACAGTGAGTGGAGATTGCACCACTGCATTCCATCCTGGGACACAGCAGGACTCCAGCTCAAAAATAAATAAATAATAAATAAATAAAATAAAATAAATATACCATAATTAATTCATCCATATTTCTGTTGATGTGCATTTGGGAGGTTTTCACTTGTTTTGCTATTGTAACTTATGCTGCTGAGGATGTTCTTGTATGTGTCTTTGAGTGCACTGCACATGCATTTCTGTTAGGTGTGCATCTGTGCATCTAGAAATGGGTTTGTTGGATCACAGAGCATGTGAAACTCCATTAGAAATTGCCACGCGTTGTAAAAATTTCTACATCCTCATTTACACTTAATATTATCAGTCCCTAATTTTATCCCCTCTGGGGGGTGGTGGTGTATAGTGGTACCTACCTGTGGTTCCCATTTGCATTTACCTGAGGGATAATGATACTGAGCACCATTTCACAGGCTTATTGCCCATTTGAATATCCTCTCTGGGGAAGTTCCTGTTCAGATTTTCTGCTCCTTTTTTTTTTCTTTCACTAGGTTGTTTGCTTTTTCTTATCAATTTGTAAGAACTCTAGTTAGAGTTTTCTACATCCTGTTCAAGAGATTGTTGTTAATCCAACATTGATGAAGATAATCTATGCTTTGTTATAGAAGTTGTGCTACTTCTGCTGTTTATATTTAGCTCTATGATCTATTTGAATTCATTCTGTGTATGGTGTGAGGTAGGGGTAAACTTTCATCTACTTCCCCATTGAAACGGCCATCCTTTGCCCAGTGAATTGCAGTAGGAGGCTTATTGTAAATCAAGTGACTGTATACGGATTAGTTTTTTCTAACTGTTATGCTCTCTTGTTTGATTTGTCCATTTTTGTGCCCATTGCACACTGTTATTACTATAGTGCTAAACCCTCTGATTTTGTCCTTTGCTTTTTCATAAACATTTATAAATCAGGTTGCCATAGTGTGTCATAGTGTGTCACTGGATAGTGCAAAAAGATTCACGCCTACCACAATTGAGTTTCAACAAGGATGTCAATGAAATTCAGTGGGGGAAAGGATAATATTTTCGATAAATGGTGCTAGGGGCTCGTGCCTGTAATCTCAGCACTTCAGAAGGCCAAGATGAAAGGATCACTTGGGCCCTGGAGTTTGAGACCAGCCAGGGCAGTAGAGTGAGACTCTGTCTCAGGAAGAAAAAAAAAAAAAGTATGGTGGCATGTGCTGGTAGTTCCAGCTACTCAGGATGCCAAGGTGTGATGATGGCTTAAGCCCAAGAAGTCGAGGCTGCAGTGAGCTGTGATTGCATCACTGCACTCCAGCCTGGGTGACAGAAACTTGTCTCAGGAAAAAAAAAAATTGATGCTAGGAAAACTGCATATTGGTATGGGAAAAAATGAACCTCAACCCTTACCTCACATTATATACAAAAATTAACTAAAAATGTAAAAGCTAAAACTATAAAACTTCTTAAGAAAACCTAGAAAAAAGTGTTGCTATGTTGGAGTTTGCAAAGCTTTCTTAGGACATAAAATGAATAAGCCAATGAAAGAAAAAAATGATAAACTGGATTTCACCAAAGTTGAAAACTTCTGCTCTTTGAAAGACACTGTAAAGAATATTAAAAAGCCAATCACAGACTGGGAGAAAGTATCACTATACATATACCTGACAAAGGACTTATATCTAGAATATATAGAATATTTTATAGATACTTATAATCAATAATAAGAAAACAAGCTTCTAGTTTAAGAATGGGCAGAATATTGAAAAAGTTACTTGCAAAAAGAAGAACAGACATAGATGTGACAAGGTGCCAACATCATTAGTCATCAGGGAAATGCAAATTAAAACCACAACATGATTCCACAGCACACCCACTAAATAGCTAAAATGGAGAAGACTGACAATACCAGGTTTAGACAAGGCTGGGGAATAAAGGGAGCTCTCACACAGTGTTGGTGGGAATGCATAACTGTCCGACCACTTTGGGGAACATTTGGATGGTTTCTTATAAAGGTAAACATACATGAAAATGTGTGTCCACACAAAGACTGGTCTATGAATGTTCATGGCAGCTCTACATATAATAGTTCCTTTTATTATTTTTTTTGGTTTTATTGCACTGGTTTGGACCTCAGTCAAATGTCAAACAGATGTGGTACTAGTGTGCCTTCTTGTATAACTCTCCATCTCAGAGGACAAGGTCTCAATATTTCACCATTAAATGTGAGCATATTATGATAATTATTTATCTATATATTTTAATTTTAATTTTTTTTGAGACAGAGTCTCAATCTGTCATCCAGGTTGGAGTGCGGTGGCATGATCTTGGCTCACTGCAACCTCCGCCTCCTGGGTTCAAGCGATTCTCCTGCCTCAGTCTCCTGAGCAACTAGGACTACAGGTGCCCACCACCATGCCTGGTTAATTTTTTTATTTTTAGTAGAGATGGGGTTTCTCCATGTTGGCCAGGCTGGTCTCAAACTCCAGACCTCAGGTGATCCACCCACCTTGGCCTCCCAAAGTGCTGGGGTTACAGGTGTGAGCCACCACACCTGGCCTGATTTTTAAATAATATTCTTTTCACTGTACATATTTAAGGTATACAATGTGATATTTTGATATATTTGCACTTAGTGAAGTGAGTGCCATCATTAAGCAAACTAACATATCTTCATCTTCCATCGTTACTTTTTTACTTTTTTTTAAGGTAACAGAAACCAAAATCTGCTCTCAGCAAATTTTCACTATTCAGTAAGATATTATACCTCTGGTTGTCAGTTGTACCTTCTGTCTCTGGACTTCTTCATCCTATACATCTGCCACTTTGCACCTTTTGACCCACACCTCTCCATTTCCTGCCCCCACGCCCTCCCCTGAGAGCCCCCACTTTATTCTCCATGTATTCAACTTTTTAAAAATTGCATTTTAGGTTTTGGGGTACATGTGAAGAACATGCAAGATTGTTGCATAGGTACACACATGGCAGTGTGATTTGCTACCTTCCTCCCCATCACCTATATCTAAGATTCCACATATAAGTGAGATCCTGCAGTATTTGTCTTTCTCTGTCTGGCTTATTTCACTTAGCATGATGTCCTGAAAGTTCAGTATGCTTTTTCCTTGAGGAACTCAAAAGATGAAATAATTCCACAATCAAATGATTTATCTTGAACTTGAAAGTCTGCAAATAGAGGAAGCTTGTGACCCAAAAGGAAAAAGCAGATTTGTGTGTGAAATATAGTCTCTACTCAGGTATATTTTTCTCTTCTAAATAATAAACCCTGTTTTGAGCAATTGTGTTATGGTTATAATATATTAAAATGAAAAATGCAGCTGAGCACGGTGGCTCATGCCTGTAATCCAAGCACTTTGGGAGGCCAAGTGGGTCACCTTGGTAGGTGGATCACCTGAGGTTGGGAGCTCGAGACCAGCCTGACCAACACGGAGAAACCCCATCTCTACTAAAAATAGAAAATTAACTGGGCATAGTGGCACATGGCTATAATCCCAGCGACTTGGGAGACTGAGGCAGGAGAATCATTTGAACCCAGGAGGTGGAGGTTGCAGTGAGCCGAGATCACACCATTGCACTCCAGCCTGGAAAGCAAGAGCGAAACTCGAGTCTAAAATAAAATAAAATAATAAAATGAAAAATGCTTCTATGCATTTCTCTTGTAAAAAAAATCTTATTTGTGTAAGCCAGGAGATGTCCTATCTAGCTTAATCCTTCCTTTACAACTTGAAAAGTTATCTTCCAAGCCCAGCAGGGAAGAGACTACCAGTTTCCCCCCTCACTTACTGAAGAGATGTGCCTGTAACTCAAGCTGTTTGCAAATCGTTACTAAAGCTTAGCAGGGCTCCCAGGAGAGACATCAGGATAGGATAAGGTGCTCGTGCCCTGAAACCAAGTCTGCTCACGGCACTGGCTTCGTAACTACCATGTGCTAGGTCCCAAATACGCTTATTTCTCTGATTCTTTAACATTTTAGTTTGAGCTCCATGGAATTGATTTGTAGGTAAACCTCTGAGAGGCTATTTTATGGGGAGGAAGACCAGCCGTTTTTGTGGGACCTTTCTCTCCTACCCCCTGGGGAGCTGGCTTGACCTCTAACGTACATCTGACACACATGCTAACATGCTCTGGTCATTGGTTATGCATGTCGACTTGGTGTGATTTGCTCCCCTGGGTCAGCTCATCCATGTATACAAAGCCCCTGTCACACACACGTGGCTGTGCTGAGCACCGCAGGGTCTTAGGAGTGAAAGCGCATGCCAGAATCTGTCCCCCAGTGGCTTACTCCAGGCGGGAGCATCTCCTATCATACACAGGGAAAAGCAAGGAAAGGATGATATGTTAAATTTCCTGCCATTGCCTTTGAGGGCAAACATTCGTTCAGGGACCAGAGTAGCCAGAAAAGAAGTGAAAGAGAGAGAAGTGAGCCTGAAGGAGATGTCCCATCAAAGTCAAAGGGCACTGACAGGTATGTGGGCAGGCACCCACTGGGAGAGGCGAGGCCGACTTCAACACAGACTGCCTGGACGCGTCTCCCAGGTGCTTGCCATTAGCACATCCCGCCAATTCTGCCTTCGAAATCGGTCTCAGGCAGTCAGTCTCCACTGTTGGCACCACTAGTGCCTGGTCCAAGTCATGGCCCTCGTGGCCCATGAGTCCAACCTCCCTGTGGCTGTCCTCGCGTCCCCCAATCTTACCCCACTCTGTGCCCTGCCTGTCAATCTGAATTCACCCCATCCAGATCCCCTGAGGATTTCTGCACACCAAAGGCAAATCAGAGCCCTCCCCATGCCCCTGGGCCCCGGGATCTGCCATTGGCCCCGCTGGCCTCACCTCCTGGCACTCCCCATTCCCTGCTCTCTAGGCTCACGGTCCCTCTTGGGGTTTCTCAAACACTCCAGCGTAGCCCCTTCTCCAGGCTTTGGAGTTGGTGGTCGCCCTCCTTGGAGCAATTTCACAAGACTCACCTCACTGGTCATCAGGGTCCCTGCTAAAACATCACTCTCTCTAGAGGCCATCCTGCCACCACTCCGCCCCCATGGCTCTCAGACCCTCCCCACCTCATCTCTCCCTAGCGCTTGTCACCTGGGGCCCCATGAGAGCGCTTTGTCTTTTTTGCTGTCTGCACAGTCTAGAGTCTGACTCACGGCAGATGCTTGCTAAATATTTGCTGAAGAAATGCATGGATTCAGGATTCCCCAACCGCAATGGCAAATTCAGCCCTTCAAAGATGCTCCGGGCTCCGGTCCTCACAGCAGCAGGGATTGTCCTCTCCTGCTAACACCCCTTGAAGCAGTGCTGTGTGCAGAAGCCTCTTGGAATGCAGAGGCCTCCGAGGAAGGAAACATGACCTGTCTTTTGTGGAGCGCTGGCTTCAGTGAACATCTTCAGGCTCCCTGTCTTTTGTCTGTAGGGCAGCTGCAGAGTTGAATTTGGGGTCTCGGTTACAGGGAGGGACAGAAACCACCACCAAAGAGTGTGCCTGCCCTCTTAACGGCCATCACTGACACTGCACAGGGCCTAGCGGTTCTTCTAAGTAAAAGGAGCGTGTGTATTCCAATGACTCTCTGAGGCAAAGTTTCTGAAAAGGTTTGCTCACCTTACTGACTAATGAAAGGGCAGCCTCATTTTCCCCTCCCTGATCTCTGCAGCCATACTGCTAAGGGCTACCTGATAGCCCCATGCAGCTTGGGTTACACAGGTGCCCGCGATAATGCCATTTGCTATGATGATTGAGTCGACAAGGCTGAGCGACTTGGGGAAAATCTTCCCTCATTGGTCTAACCTGTTGGCGGCCTGATTACCATCACACTTGTTTTTATAATGAAAGAGGAAATTATTTCTGCTTTTAATGATGGCAGCTCCAGAAACGGTGAGTAAAATGGGTGTTTGGAGAGAAGGATCTTCTCGGCATTTCTCAATGTTGTACAGCCTGCCAACCACAGCCTGTCTGCGAGGGGACGTTCTCACCCTGGTTCCATCTTTCAGAAGGCATTTTCCCACTTATTCTTTTTATACAGATAAACTGTATAATTTGCTACATGCTGATAGTAAACAGAGGTATCAGCAAGAATGAAAGCCACAAAATGAACTTCTTGTTTTTCTAAGATATTCTTCTAAGCTATTCTTGCAATAGAAATGAAATAAACATTTTTGGCACAAAACTCCTGTTTAGATTTTACTACGACTGTGTGAAACACGGTTTGTTTCCAATGGCTTGCCTGTTTCCTTTGGAATTCCAAACGTTACCACAGGTAACCCCAAAGGGAATGCAGGCGGATAATGTGGATATCTGTGTTTCTGTGCCTGCTGGAGCCTCTGTGGATTTTAGCCCTTGGAGGAGGCAGGTTTCCAGAGCAGCCATGCCTGATATCTGGGAGCGGGAACTGGAGTTTGACTGGGAACATTCTGCTGTTTCCCTACTTCCTCCGCCCTCTCAGGGTTACAGGGAATGACTTGGAAAGGCCTCTGGTCTCTTTTGCATTGTGATAGGTGGAATTCTTTTATAGGAAACACAGCCCCAGGGTTGTTTTGATGCAAGCCATTGGTCCAAAGCCACTCCCCACTTTGTTATGTGGGCGAAGGACTGGGCACCGGACGGCTTGGATACTTTCACTCTTAATTAGGTCATGCTCGTGTGAGCCAGGAAAGGGCTGAGTTTATGGGAAGCTACTAATACTGTGGCCAACTATCCCTTCCCGGGTGCCATCTACATTTCTGGGACTCGAGTCTTATGTGAGTATCGAAAATTCTTATGCTTTTGGTAGGTGTATCACACGTGCAGGTAAGAACTGTGTTTATGTGGGACAGGTGAAAACAATCGCAAAAAAGTGACGGAAAGGGCTTTGACAGTTATTTATCTTCTGAAGAAAAATGATATGGTTGGTAACTTCTAAATGGTGAAACGGAATCTCTCAAAAGATATGCTACGCAATGAGTTTGCAGATTGGTTGGACAAACAATGGGAAAGTCATTGGCTTAGCGGAATTAAGTTCATACTTTCTTTGCTAACTCTAGAAGCTTTTCTGTTACCTGCCGTGGCGCAGACAAAATGTATTCTCACCAGACGAGTGTTTCTGATTAATCCATACTGAATGCTTTTGTGTGGACTGTCGAATTTCAAAGATTTACCGTGTGACCAAGATGCACCTGATGCTACAACTATAAATAGGCGAATGTTTTCTGTTTTTCCTCCGCTAAGGAGGTGGAGGTGGAGGTGGAACCGGATGTCAGAGGTCCTGAAATAGTCACCATGGGGGAAAACGATCAGCCTGCCGCTGAAGCCCCGTTCTCATTCCGATCGCTTTTTGGCCTTGATGATTTGAAAATAAGTCCTGTTGCACCAGGTAGGTAGACCCAGGTGGGGACCCTGTGATTTCGGCCCATACCCCCATGTAAATGACCAGTGTAGCTGAATGTCCCTGTGGGGGAAATATCTCTGCGGCTGTTCTGACACCCATAGGGTGGACACCTTGCACTTTCCTAGACCTGCAGAATCTCGGGGAGAAGGGGCACTGGAGAAGGAATTGTTTGGTTAAGCCACTTGCTCACTCCCTGGAGACAGGTGTTTTCTTCTCTTCTTGAAGATTTTCAGAGATTGGGCTTCCACAATTGCCCTGTCAATCCTGAAGGAGGTCAGATCCTGGCCAGGAAATCTCTGAGCCCTCCAGGAAGTCCTGAGAAGCAGTGACCACCAGTCCTTCCAAAAACTTAGGATACACTGGATGTCACCAAAGATAGGAGAGGCCTAGATTAAAATCCAGCAGCAGATGACAGAGCGGCTCCTAGCAGAGGAGGAAAAAAGTTGTTTCATAAATGAGTCACAATTACTTGGTAAAACAATGGACTCTCTAGCAACCTATACGGCTAGGATCTTTTTGACAGGAGACGGTCAGGACTGGTCAGAGGGAGCTTCGGGCCTGCTGGTTGTGGAAGTTGGGGCTTGGATGCAGGCAGAATCCTGACCTGCTGGTGCTGGGGGGGAACCACAGAAGCTCTGCCTGAGGTTCCAGAAAGCGGGAGTGGGGGCCACCTTATTGATTCCTTTTAAACCACCTGGACAATTGGCTTGGAGGAGGTTTGGAAAGGATGGGAGGTGGGAGAAGAGGTTTCAAGTAACTGAAAAGACACACTATTTAAGAATATGGCTCAAAATTAGCATAAGTGTCAATGGAAGAAAAAAAATCTTGCAATCACCTGACCCCCCCAAAACTTCCCTGGTTTTTATGTCTGCATTCAGTCCCTTCCTGCTTTTGCCTGTAAGTTTGGTTTCGTGCACAGTGCAAATACAGGCAGGTGGGTTTTTTCCATAAAAGATTTTTACAAATCTTTTCTTATGGAATCGTAATATTCCATCAAGTAGATATGCAATTTACATAGCCCTTTGGTCATCATTTGACCTGTAGTTCTTCCTAATATAAATAATATGAATATTGATGGCACCATAATATTCCTTTCTCTTATTTTTTGATGATTTTCCTGTGACTAATTCTTAGTAATGGGGAGGAACAAAAACTTTTCCTTGTAAAAAGACCAATGTATTGTTCATTAGAACAATTCGGAAAATACAGTTCAGCAAAAAGATTTTTAAAAATCACCCGCAGCGGCACCATTGCTCAGAGATAATTCTATTAGCGATTCATGATTGGATTTCTTGCCTTCTCTCTATAGATCTGTATTTCCTCTTGGAAGTAAGATGTACTATTTCTAATGTTTTGAAGCTTTTAAAAAAAATTAACAATATCATCTTTACCTTTCTATGGCATTAAATAATTAAATATTTTCTAGATATTGACAAACTACGGCTGATGGGTGAAATCTATCCCACCCCCTGCTTTTATAAATAAAGATTTATTGGAACACAGACACGCTCATTTGTTCACATACTGTGGCTGCTTTCATGTCCTAACAGCAGAGTGGGTTGTTGGGACAGATGACATGGCCCATAAAGTTTAAAGTGCTGCGTTTACTATCCGGCCCTTTACAGAAAAAGCTCGCCAACCCCTTTTCTAGATCATCTTGTCCTCCTATAGGTATTCCAGTATATGTGGACATCATTTGTGATTTCACCCGTTCTCTTTTGTGGGTCGTTTGATCTGTTTCTTGTGCATCAATATTATAAGTGTCATGCTTCTAAGTGTCTTTGGGGGTCAATATTTGCATATATCTATGGTGACATTTTAGGATAAATTCTTAGACGTGGAACTGCTAGGTGAAAACTTTCATCTGTTTTTGAGCTTTCTGGTTTCTAAATTTACATAGTTGGGAAGTTTACACAATTTATACCCCTATGGACTGTAGGTGGGGGTCCATTTCCTTTCACTTCAGATGAATCATTGTGCAGCTGGTATACAGTTATGTCTAATTTGCATTGTTTTCATTTCTCAAGAAGTCAAAAGCTTTTTTTTTCCCTTGGGACAGAGTCTCGCTCTGTCACAGGGCTGGAGTGCAGTGGCACAATCTCGGCTCACTACAACCTCTGCCTCCTGGGTTCAAGCGATTCTCCTGCCTCAGCGTCCCAAGTAGCTAGGACTACAGGCGCCCACCACCACGCCTGGCTCATTTTGGTATTTTTAGTAGAGATGGGGTTTCACCATATTGGCCAGACTGGTCTCGAACTCCTGACCTCAAGTGATCCACCTGCCTTGGCTTCCCAAAGTAGCTGGGATTACAGGCACACGCCACCACACCCAGCTAATTTTTGTATTTTTAGTAGAGAGGGAGTTTCACCATGTTGGCCGGGCTGGTCTTGAACTCCCAACCCAAAGTGATCTACTTGCCTTGGCTTCCCAAAGTAGCTGGAATTACAGACGCGCACCACCACACCCAGCTAATTTTTATAATTTTAGTAGAGATGGGGTTTCACCATGTTGGCCAGGCTGGTCAAGAAGTCTAAAGCTTTTCCACACTTGTGTGCCATCTGCATTCCTTCTTTGGAGAAACGGTGTACTTTTCACTGTGTATTCCAGGTATGCCCTCGAGGACCAAGCACAGAGGAGGCGTGGGGCACCTGCAGTGCCCGAAGGGCAGCCTGGCAGAGGAGCAGGGCAAATGGGAATGGACACAAAATTTCTATTACATGTCAATGTTTGATTTACAATTTGGGGTTATTTTCTAAATCTAACATAGATACAGAGCAGCTGGAATGTGAAGAGGTCATTCCTGGGGTTCCTGCAGATTTCTAAGTGTAAGATGGAGGGTGGGCATCCTCATAGGGAAGAATTGTTAGTTTGCTGGGGATCGAGGTGTGAGGGTGGAGAGAGAATCCATTCTGCCAACTCAAGACCACAGATAGGCTGTCCTGAAAGGACTTGGTCTCAGATCCCGAGTTAAAACAACCTTCGTTATCATGATGTCATTCATTCACTCACCTAGCACATTTTTTAAAATGAATTTTTATTAGAACACAGACATGTTCATGCACTTATGTATTGTCTTGTGTGTGTGTGTGTGTGTGTGTGTGTGTTTTGGTTTTGTTTTTGAGACCAAGTCTCATTCTGTCACCCAGGCTGGAAGTCTCGCTCTGTTGCCCAGGCTGGAGTGTGGTGGCATGATCTCTGCTCACTGCAACCTCCGCTTCCCAGGTTCAAGCGATTCTCCTGCCTCAGCCTCCTGAGTAGGTGGGACTACAGGTGTGAGCTACCACACCTAGCTAACTTTGTATTTTCAGTAGACATTGGTCAGGCTGGTCTCGAACTCTGGACCTCAGGTGATCTGCCCGCCTTGGCCTCCCAAAGTGATGGGATTACTGGCGTGAGCCACCGCGCCCGGCCCGTCATCTAGCACATTTTTATCAAGGACTACTGTGTGCCCCTTGCTGTTCTAGTCATGGAGAATGCAGCCTTAACAAACTGCTGAGCTTGTCCAGGCCTAAAACACAGAGCTTGCCTCCGTCTCTCGTCCTCCCTCCCTCTGAGTTCCTCATGGCCTCCGGGTCTGTGATGTACACTTCCTGTTTCCCTGCTCTTCTTCCACCTCTCACTCACCCTCTCCTCTGCACACTCTCTTCTCTTTGCATTCCGTGTCTTTTCACCATTTTTGTCTCCAAATTCTCTTGTTTCTTAGGCAGCCTCTGATGATATTGATCATTTCATAATCACACTCCTTATTGCCAGAGGGTGAAGTTGTGAGTCTCCAGGGACAGGCAGGGAAAGATCTTCTTAGCTGTTCCATGAAAGAGCTCTTGGCTCAACATGTCCAAGACTAGGAGAAGAGAGGTGGGTCCTAATCTTGTCCTGGGCAATTGTGCGACCCTGGGCAGGCTTCCCTCCCCTTTCTGGATTCCAACCTTCCTAATTTTTAACAAAGACAACTTGGGCATAGATGTGTTTCAGGATTGATAAAGTAATTTTTGTGAAATGGCCTGCTCTCCCTGGGAGTAAAGAGTGCTAGTGAGAATTCTCCTGCTACCCAGAGAGGCTTATACGTCTGGCCAGGCATCTGGACACTGCTTCCATATTGTTTCCACCAGATGTGCCTGTTCTCAAGGCAAGAACTGTGAAGGGTCTGAGATTTCACCCAACCTGCAAGCTAAAATTTAGCCTGCCACAGTTTCATAGGTGCTTCAGAAGACACGAGACTCCTGGGTCAGAGACAAGGGACTCTATTCCTCACAGTGCAGCAAGAGGCACAAGCGTCCTGTTTGTTGTGGGTGGTTGCCTTTGCCTTCTCAGTCCCGCAGAGGCATGTGGAGCAGCCTACGTGTATACTGTACGTGCAGGCAGTTTGCATTGCTGCTGCACATTCTAGAGTTAAGGGAACCCTAATCTTTATAATGGGCTGCAAGCAGGCCTGTGCAAACTTTGCTCTGGAGGAAGACATTATATTTGTGAAACTGGACAATAAACCTGCCACTTGCTCTGGAGGGAGATGCTATTTCTATCTTCCAAGGATGTTTGCTCTACACACATCCTTGAAGAGATGATCTGGAACAAAAGCTGTCAGTGTCTCTGTGCACAACAAGTGTGGAGAACGGTGTATCAACATCCTGTCCTTGGCTGGACATGATGGCTCACAACTGTCATCCCAGTACTTTGGAAGGCCGAGTGGGAAGAATCACTTGAGCCCAGGAGTTTGAGATAAGCCTGGGCAAGTTAGTGAGACCCCCATCTCTCTAAGAAAAAAATTTAAACAAACAAACCAAAATTAACATCATGTCCTTGCATCTCCTCTGGCAGATCCCAGCACTACCTCTGGACTGCAAGTCCCCTGTGCTGGTTTCATACCCTCCTCTGCAGGAGAACTGCCCCTCTGTGTTAGTGTCCTAGGGCTGCTGAAACAAAAGCCTCAAAACTGGGTGACTTACAACAACAGGAATTTATTGTCTCAGTTCTGGAGGTCAGAAGTCTGAATTGCAAGGTGTTGTCGAGGCCATGCTCCCTCTTAAACCCACAGGCACCCTGCCCTGCCTCTTTGTAGCTCCTGGTGGCTTCCCAATAATCTTTTGCGTTTGTTGGTGTGTAGATGCATTGCTCCCATCTCTGCCTTCATCTTCATGAGGCTGACTTCTGCCTGTGCCCCCTCCCATCCTCCTCCCTCCACCAATGTTCGTCCCTGTGTCCTGATTTCCTCTTTTTGTTTTTTGGAGACAGAGTTTCACTCCTGTCACCCAGGCTGGAGTGCGGTGGTCCTATCTCAGCTCACTGCAATCTCCACCTCCTGAGTTCAAGCAATTCTCCTGCCTCAGCCTCCCAAGTAGCAGGGACTACAGATGCCTGCCACCACGCCCAGCTAATTTCTATATTTTTAGTAGAGACAGGGTTTCTCCATGTTGGCCAGGCTGGTCTTGAACTCCTGACCTCAGGTGATCCACTTGCCTTGGCCTTCCAAAGTGCTGGGATCACAGGCATGAGCCGCTGCGCCCAGCCAATTTCCCGTTTTTTAAGGACAACAGTCACGTTGGATTACAGCCCACCCTAATGACCTCATTTTAACTAGATGACTCTGTAGACACCCTCCAGTTCATCTCCAAATAAGATGCCATTCTGAGATACTAAAAGTTAGGACCTCAACATGTCTTTCTGGGGGATCCTATTCAACCCGTAGCACCATCCCCTCAGCCCCCATGGAAGGATCGGGTCAGAGGTGGAGCAGGCAGGACTGAACTTCTAGGGAATGTGTCCCTTGGCGGGTGGCCCTTTCTCTAATTAAGGCACCTTTCGTTGGGCTGAGGCTTCTGTGCAAAGAGGGGAAGGGGAATGGATAGCTAGATTTGTAAGTTTCATGCCACTCCAAGTGAACTTTCTGCTCTTCCTCTTCTTTCTGGTTTTCAGATGCAGATGCGGTTGCTGCGCAGATCCTGTCACTGCTGCCATTGAAGTTTTTTCCAATCATCATCATTGGGATCATTGCATTGATATTAGCACTGGCCATTGGTCTGGGCAGTGAGTACAATTCATTATTTAGTAGGCTCTCAAATACCTAGCCAAGTAGTTAAACTTTCATGAATGCTCCCACTCATTCCAGCATTTTGCTGCTGCCCAGCCTTAATTACTGGAGGCAAACATCCTTTTCGTTTGCTGACTTGAAGTTTTATTTGCCTGCTTGGATGTAAAGCCAGTCTAGGGCACAGCAACGGCTGCTGGCCATGCTCATGGCTTTGTCACCAAGGAACCTGGCCAGTTAGGAGCGGCCAAAGGCAGCTGATGAAATAGAATCCCACAGGTGGGAAGGAGGTGCTGACCGGAGCAGGGGGAAAAAGACAAAGAGGCCCATTCATGCAAGGCAGGTGCACCAGCTGTTTTTATAAGAAGGTGCATGTGGCTTTTGAGAAAGTGGGTCATTTGGATGGAGGGTCTCTAATAGGGAACAATTTTTGTTTCAAATAACTGAATCACAGGTCAGTTGAATTCGCCACCTGCCCCACTGTGTAGTCTGCAGCTCATTCGCTTTCCGCCCAGGGTAAGAGAAACCAGGGAGAAAGAGTAGTTCTCAGTCAGGACTCCTTGTGCGGCTGGCTCAGCAGGTCGGCCCCCAGCCATGCAGTTTCTCTCTTGACCTTGAACCCTCCAGAGTCTAAATTCACCTTGCATTGTGGTTTCTGGGCCAGGCCACTTAGTTAGACAAAGTGGGGCACAGCAGCCCCACCCCTTGGAATTCAAAACAGAAACTGGGCTACGGGAAACAGGGACGTGGTTTCAATACAGGTTTCATTATTCGCCGGCCAGCTCCGTGCTGTGTGCCAGGTGGACAGTTGTTAGTGCTGCACACTGAAAGAGCTGTTGGTTATTTCCTGCCTTCCTCCCTTTTCCCAGTCCACTTCGACTGCTCGGGGAAGTACAGGTGTCGCTCATCCTTTAAGTGTATTGAGCTGACAGCTCGATGTGACGGAGTCTCAGATTGCAAAGACGGGGAGGATGAGTACCGCTGTGGTAAGGTCATGGCTCTTCCCGGGGAAGTAGAAGGAAGAGGCAAAAGCCAACCCTGACCCTTCCCATCTGTGAAATGGGTGCAAGTCACTGCCATTTTTAGGTCGTGTCCTCAGTGGGGACTGAACTGGCATTTGCCCAAAGACATGTTGGAATGGGGGTCAGGGAGGGCCTTCCATGCACTACGCAAGCAATGAGACCACCGAGAAGTCTCAGGTAGTCCAGAGTCACTGCTCTGTAATGGGGAGCCTTCTTACACTTAACATGCTCCCTCTATGAGGAAGTCCAGGGACAAGGAGTGGGTCAGATTTAGCAGAGGAGGGGTAGAGAAAGCCCTGCCTGTGGTTCAGGGTTCTGCTGGCCACTAATGAGCCTTTCTCCCTGCGCATTGGCCAGTCCGGGTGAGCGGCCGGAATGCTGTGCTCCAGGTGTTCACAGCTGCTTCATGGAAGACCATGTGCTCCGATGACTGGAAGAGTCACTATGCAAATGTTGCCTGTGCCCAGCTGGGTTTCCCAAGGTAAGTTAAATAGCATTTCCAACCCACGGGCAAAACACAGGATAACAATGAAAAAAGACAATGACCGTTTAGTTGGGTACTATCGGCGCTTTAATGCTCTTGCATTCCATCCTCACAGCCACCTGGGGATGCCCAATACCATCCTCACTTCACAGGCAAGCAAACCAAGGCCAGACAGGCTAAGTGACTTGCTCGAGGCACCTGAGAAATGGCATGTTTGGGGGTTCTCAGGGCCTGACCAGGACTGGAGATGCAAACATGCAGTAAAAAGCTTCAGAGTCAAAAACAAGCCCTCCAGCTCCTCAGCCTGCAGCTCCTGGAGGAGCTTCCTGGATACTTTCCCGCTTGGTCTTGGTGGTCACAGCAGTGTCCATGCACGCTTCCCCAAGAACCCCACAGAACCAACTGTTCAAAGTCAGAAATGTAGTGAAGACACAGTAATTCAAAACAGTTGTTTGGCAACATGTAGGACAATGAACTGTAGCAGTTGACTGTTCACGTTTTAGTGCTTAGTGTTGACTACGTGACTTTTTGCACTGGGGTGACACTTTTTTGGCCCAGGCCTGGGCCTCCTTCCCTGCCCTGGCCCCTTCCTTCTGACTCCTGCAGCCGCTGTACCTCCACAGGTTCCCCTAGAATCTTCCTTACTCTCCTTTGCTCTCAATTCTCAGTGTTCAGAGCAGGCAGGCTGCTTCTGCTTTGCACTCAAGAAGATGGTGTATTAAAACCACACTCCTGAGTCCTCCAAGAGACTCAACTTTCAAATTCTATGCATCATATTCTTGGCTCTTTCTCCAAAGGCGGTGAAGCCAAATTACCCTCCAGTCTCTAGCCCTGAGGTCTGCCTCCTTCTCCCTCCACACCAAGATTCAGAAATGAGCTGCCATTCAACTTCAATGAGAACAGCAAAAATCATCCATGCTAACGCCTTTAGGAATTAAGTATTACTCCTCAGAGACAAGGAGGAAGAGGTACACACACACACACCGCACACACACACACTGCACACAGCTGAGAAGAGGTACACACACACTGCACACAGCTAAGAAGAGGTACACACACACACTGCACACACACACACTGCACAGAGCTGAGAAGAGGTACACACACACACTGCACATACACACTGCACACAGCTAAGAGGTGCACTGCACACACACACACTGCACATAGCTGAGAAGAGGTACACACACACTGTACACACACATACTGCACACAGCTGAGAAGAGGTACACACTGCACACACACACATACTGCACACGCACACTGCACACAGCTGAGAAGAGGTACACTGCACACACACAGTGCACACACACTCACTGCACACAGCTGAGAAGAGGTACACACACATACACACACACACACACACACACACTGCACATACCTTAGAGCTTTCCCATTGGGTGTTTCTCTTCCCTGCTGAGCCTCTTCCTCTGACTCATTGGGTCGGGCGGAGGGCGGGGGACCTCCTTTTCTCTTCTCTCTGCATTCCTCCTTTGTCCTGGAGGACCACCCCTCTCTCTGAGAAAACCCCAAGGCCTCTCTGCTCTGTCCTGCAGAAAAAGTCAGCTCAATCCTTCTCCTTCCCCAACCAGCAGACCCAAGTCAGGGGCCCCAGCTGTCCCAGGGATCAGTTAGAGGCCACCTCACGGGGCTGCAGCCTTCCCAGTTGTCTTCCACCCCAGTCCGTTTGGTGAAATATTCCTTCTTCCACTGAACGTGCTCCCTCTTTGAGGAAGTCCCGGGAATGCCATCTCCCCTGTCTCTCACAGAGCATTGCCTACTTTCTTCTCTACAGGCATGTGCTTTCGTTCCCTAGCCTTTGCTTCAATGTCTAAGACTTCTTTCTGCATTTTGTTTTATTTTTTTAAATTCTCTTTGAAAATCCTTCTTTAATATTCTCTGCTCTACTAATTCTATGATTCAGAAAGAAAGAAGGAAAGGAAGGGAGGGAAGGAAGGAAGGAAGGAAGGACGGACAGACCATCAAGCCAGATTGCTTGGGTTCACGTCCCAATGTAGACTCAGGCAAGTTCCACACACAACTACCGCCTCAGTTTCCTTCCTTAGAAAGCATAGATGGTAATAGCACCCACCTTGAGGCCATGGTAAGTTCCGCTGGCCCTGTGAGGGTGGGAGAATTTGGTGCACGAGCTCACGCTGGGGGAGTGCGGGGCTGCAGTTGCCATTGTTACCACTTTGAGACTTGGACAGTTTATGGGACTCCAACTGCAGCACGGGGGTCTTCTTTCCCGGCACAAGTCCCACCACTGGCCCCAGGACCAGGCCATCCCAGCAACAATCCGCCCTTTCACGCTAGTGCTCACGGTATCAGTGCATTGAGCAATCCTTGGGAGGGCTGCCTGCTGCCTTGATTACATTTTCCTCAAAACTCCAAGTCGACTGAACTTTGCATTTCACACACACATCCCCATAGCATTTACAGTAAGCTGATGAATCCTGTGGATAAGCTGGCCTGCTCACCACGAAAGCAAGGCTTCTGCACTGTGTTTTCACAAAGAAAGGGGAATGTGGCTGTTTATTCACCATCTTCCCTCTTGTGTCTCTCTAAACATTTGATTTAAAAAAAAGAAAGTTGCACCACTTTCACCATTGTTCTACAGAAGACCCATGTTCTGGCACTTTAAACATGAGCTGCACTCTGATGTTTACAGAATCACTTTCTTGGATGTGTTCATCTCTTTCCAGTGTGGACCCACTCTGGTCCTGGGCAGACGAGGGGCTCTTTCCTGTTCCTCCAGCTCACTGCTCTTGGGGGCTTGGTGTCCCTGCTTTGGTACCCCCCGACAATACTGGGCTTAGTTCTGTGCTCAGCTCCATTCAAGGCTTGCTTCAAGCCAAGCAAAGGGCATTTCAGCTGAATGCATGAAGGGTGTGACCCATTCAAGGACATCAGGAGGCGATCATTCATCCGTGTGGCTGCAACCCAGGGTAGGTGGATGGGACCATTGGGTGCAGGCCAGAAGCGGGGATCATTCCAGAACACAGCAGGCCTGGAATGAATGCCTTGCCAGGGTGAACGAGCTTCATTCTCTTGGAAAAAGGAAGACTTTGATGGGTCTGGGGGTACAAAATGACATCCCCCATGTACAATCCCTGTAATATTGTGACTCGCACACAGGTTGAATGCTTCAAAGGGTGAATTTAACACGTCAGGTCTGTGTTTCTGATGTGCTTGCAGCTATGTAAGTTCAGATAACCTCAGAGTGAGCTCCCTGGAGGAGCAGTTCCAGGAGGAGTTTGTGTCCATCAATCACCTCTTGCCAGATGACAAGGTGACTGCGTTACACCACTCGGTGTATGTGAGGTAGGTGGTCAGGCGATGCTGTTGTCTGCATGGGCATCGAGACACCTGCTGGATTTGTGACGCTGTGCTCAGCTCCACAAGGACTTAAGAGGCATAAGTGTGTTATCTCAGACGGCCGGTGGGAGTTGCCCACCTTGGTTAGGCTGGTGGATACACTGGGGATGTGAGAATCTGGTCCCAACTGGACACATATGGCCCAACAAAGAAAGGGAAGGAAACAGAGCAGAAGGGTAACAGTGCTGTGCGTGTGACCAAGGTAGGGTTAGCTTGCCATGTGACAGGTACTCCGGGTGTGTCTGGGGAATGAAAGCAGGAAAGCAAGAAGGAGAGAGGGGGAGGAAAAGAGGAAGGAAGGAAGGGGGAGGGAGGGGGAGGAAAAGAGGAAGGAAGGAAGGGGGAGGGAGGGGGAGGACAAGAGGAAGGAAGGAAGGGTGA
>CAUYQU010093549.1:0-12952 GCA_963574635.1 Cheracebus regulus | reverse complement strand
AAACACAATTATTGGCATAAAAGAGGTTTTTAATACCCATTTTTAGACTGTATTCTAGCCTGGGCAATAAAACAAGAATCCCATTCTCTCTCCCTCTTTCTCTTCCTCTTTCTTTCTTTCATTCTTTTTTTCTTTCTTTTGATGTTTCTTTCTTTCTCCTTTTCTCTCTTTTTCTAAAATCTCTTCCTCTTTCTTTCTCTCATTTTTTTCTTTCTTTTGCAGTTTCTTTCTTTCTCCTTTTCTCTCTTTTTCTAAAATCTCTTCCTCTTTCTCTTTCATTTAAAAAAAAAAAGAAAGAAAGAAAACTATTATTCCCACAGTTATCTCTATTGCTTTTTCTTTTACTGGCTGTTGACACTCCCACTCAAGGTGATCCTCTCCATTAAACTCTTTCCTTCCAGGTTCTGGTTACTACAGTTGCATCTTCTCGTTCAGGCTAAAAAAACATGTTATTAGCAGCTCCAGTGTACTGTGGTATATCTTTTAGAGAATTTTAATTTCAAAGTACTACCTTTATTAATCCCTTCTTAAATAATTCTAATTTTAGTTCACAGTGGGAACCAATCTGATACATTTATCATAGAAATTGGTCTAATACACTGCAACTTATACGAGAGTTTTGAAGAAAGATAATCTTATCCACATCCTGGATAAACTAGAGAGAAAAACACCAGGCTCTAATCTCAATGACTTAATGTTATAGTGTCTCATTTGGATGATATGTCCATTATAGATTGGCAAGTGGATTTTATCAATATATCTAAGGAAGATCATAAGATCCATAGAAATACAACTCTAGCATTGCAGACTCAAGAAAAAAGGAACACTTTTAAAATAAGTGTCAGTGGTTTAAAGTCTACCCAGAAGTTCACTTATCTTTTGTTTTTCTGGCTGATAAGTCACATAGTTTAGCCTGACCTTATCATATGACATGTTTAAGATGGGACCCATATATGGTTGAAGATCAATGCACTCCATTATTCTGGCCACCAAATATTTGTTTTCCCCTTCACCCATGTATGAAACATTTTTACCCAATCCCAAATGTCCCATCTAATCGGCATACCTAGCACTGGGTCAGAGATCTAGTGCTAGATATGCCGATTAGATGGGACATTTGCAATTGGATATTTTGTGATTTCTTCTGTGTCAGATATACACGGCTTTCTTTGTTCTGGAGACCTGAAATCTAAAGGAAAAAAAAAGTAGTTATCATCCCTGATCACACAAACATGCAAAATAAAATGAGATAATTGAGTAGAAACATTTTATATATATATATATATATGCACATATATATTTTATATATACACATATATACTATTTAAGAGACAAAATAGGGGAGAGACATATGAGTCATTGTTATATGACATTCTAAACTTCACTGGATGTATATTAAAAGGAATATAGTTCTTAGGCAAGCAAATGTTCTTTGTCAGACTCTTACTTCACTCTCTTTGTCACCATTTATCATTGTTCTTCTTTGGTTCTGCCTTTTGTAAGGTCTTTTTATTTCTATTACACTTAGTTACATCAGATGGAAGTTACTTGGAATGGAGGTTCCACTGACACTTATTTTAGAAATTCAAAGAAAAACTTTCTTTATATTTTTGCTCAGCATGCTTCACTTAAAAACAAAATGGTATTAAAAATGATACACACACACATTTATATATGTGTATATATAAGAAAAGTAATTAAGGAAAAGTCTATGTAAATGTGTAATGTTTCCTTACTATTATCCTACCATAAATGGCATTTCAGGAAAGAAATAGAATAGACACAAAGTATAGGACAAAACAGATTATAAGAATACAAAAGAGTCAAAATTAAATGTAGTATATATTATTTCATTAGTTTAAAATGAATCTCATCAATTAAACTATTATCTTAGCGATTAAGAGGCTTGTATACCATATAGCCAATAAAACTAGATATATAATTCTGCTGGGAATTAAGTAATTGGGTATATTTTTATGCCTCATTACTAATGACCCATATATTATTTGAGTCCAGTGGATACTTATTAATTTAAATAATTCTGTTTTTATGATAGCCTCAGTACTATATACTTTACATATTAAACTTCTGAAATTATTTCCCTCTAGAATAATTTAAATTTATTGAAAATTATTAAACACTTAAAATTATTAGCATGCCAGTAAAGATATTACATAGGGATAGTTTCACCAAAAGTAATAATTACTTTTAGACAGTCAACAATTTCAATTTCAAATTCAAAGTATAATCACTGATTTTCAAACCTACTTTCCCTTTTATTACCTAAACCAAAGACATCCAAAAATTGAGGATAATGTATTTTAAGTATTTCATGGTAGACATATACATTAAAATTTAGTGTCACCTTTAATAAGAATTTGGTATCATAAATACTATATATAGATAATTATGTTCAAGGAATACTGCTATGAAATAAACAAAGATATGGTAATCAGAATTACTATTTGTATCAAATGCTATTTTATTTTATTTATTCATTCATTTATTTTCGACAGGCTGTTACTCTGCCACCCAGCCTGTAGTGCGGGGGCATGATCTCAGCTCACTGCACCCTTGGCCTCCTGGGCTCAAGCGATTCTCTTGCCTCAACCCCCAAACTCCAAGTAGCTGGGGTTACAGTTACAAGCCACCATGCCCAGCTAATGTTCTTTGCATTTTTTTTTTTTTTGTAGAAACAGGGTTTCACTATAGCCCTGGCTGATCTCGAACTCCTGAGCTCCAACATTCCACCCTCCTCAGCCTCCCAAAGTGCTAGGATTACAGGCATGAGCCACCTCACTCGACATTTATTAAATTTTAGAAACAATCATGACATTTGTCCTGTCTATATACTTATTACAAATGTGCTAATATGGTATGGTGACATTGCATATGACTGTTTATTCTTATTTAACATTAACAAGTATCTTAACAAACTGAAAAACAAATTCCAATTATATGTTCAAGTTTATTAATGTGATAACAACTCACAGAATGAATTTTTGAAAGTTTCTTGGCTGAATATTTTAAAATTCAAAACTTCTTTAATGATAAATGACATTTTTTTTTCATGATCTCTACTCAAGGCTGGCTTCTTGGGCATGCAACCTGTGCAGTCTCAAAGGATCCTAGGTTGAGAAGGTCCTCATCCTTGGCTTTTCTATGGCTGTTGTAAAATTATTTTTGAATAAGGAACCCCACATTTTCATTTTCATTTTGCCCTAGAACCCACAATTGTGTAGACTGTGTTGCTATTCTATTTTTTCATAAGAAATAGTTATTTGGTAATGTGCCTTATATTTTTTGTTTAAAAAATTATTTGGAAAAATGAAGGAAAATATGTGAAAATAATCTGAAACTAATAAAGATATAGAAGGTAACCATGATCCTTATTACTAATATCTGTATTAAAGATGCTGCCTTCCTATCAAAAACACGGTTTTAAGTTGCTTCATGGAAAAGACCATTAAATAAATGGCCAGGAGACAGGCAAAGATGAGGCTGGATAATAAAGGGTGAGAACTTCAAGTATAAAGCTTTGTCTAGAAAAAAATATTTGGCTATAGTTACTCAGCAAGAAAATTTATTTGAAGTAATTAATGCATCAGACTGTTAAGTGTTCGTTGGATTACCTTGCCAAAGAAACTCCTTACGACATGTAATAATTTCAATCTCATAAACATAAACCGACACAAACAGAGGAAGAGCTATAAAAATTCAATCCTCCTGGAAGACTGTCTTCCCAATGTCTGATACAGAATAGGCCAAGAAGACTAATGGGCAAGACTCCTCACAGGATAGAGCCAAGGGACATGGTGGATGATAGCAAGGGCAATTCTCTCTGATTGCAGAAACAGTGCTGGCTGTTTGACTTAATCTGTTAACCAGTTAACTAAGGGCAAGAAAGTTATACATATTGCAGGGTTTTTTTTTTTTCACCTGAATTATATACATATTTTTTTCTATGAGAAACTAACACCAAAAAATAGCAAATCAAACACACAAATTAAGATGTTAATAAAAGCACTGCAAAACAAACACATTGAAAATAGAAGAAAAAAATGTAAGTTAGGAGGAGCAATTAGTGAAATACAGATTAACGTATTTATCTGTATTAATGAAATACACATAACAAAGATGGACAAGAATAAAGAAGTAAACATTAATTAATTGATAGGATAAAATTTTATAACATAATTATCATAGCTGATAAGCCAATTACAAATTCTGGTATTTCAGAATTATCAATTTAGAATTCAAATCGTCTTTGTTTTGGGGTTCAACACCTGTCATTGCTGCTCTTATTATTCTCTCCCTCTCAACTATCTCTCTCTATATATCCACATATATGTGACAGATATATAATCTATTTATGTCTATATAATCTATATAGATAGATAATATATCCATTTATAATCTATATATGCATATATTGTAGATAAATTTTAAATATGACCTATTAATTTATAATACATACATATCATATACACACATAGGTAATACATAATTGTGTATTTTATATCAATTATATATACATTTTGTTATATAAGTAATACATTTTATATATTTTGTTTATATCTACAAGAAGATTGTGTCTGTGAGATTGATTAATTGAAAAAGACAAAGTGATCTTAATATCCTTATAAAAGTATATTCAAGAAAAAATTATATTTTTTTATATTCTGTCCATAATGGTGACATGTGATTAATGAAGTTCAGTGCAAACCTTTCTATTTTAAAGCTAATTTAATCATAGGGAAACATTATTAATTGCCAAAAGGTTTTCTACAATATAGCTTTCTCATATCATCTAAGAGATGCATCCACTTTATTCTTGTTCAAGGAGCCTAGAGTCCTCTGCTCTACCAGCTGATCTATCGAAGGACACATGCATCCACTTTATTCTTAAGTGTTGTGAAGACCATACCATCTATAAAGGCCAAGGTTTTGATAAAAATCTACACTGGAAACATGAAGGAATAAATTATCATGTTGGAATTAAATTATGAAGTGTATTTCAATGGTTTAAAAAAATCTCACCTGCACCATCCCACAGATAAACAACATAAATATATAACAAACATAAATATTATAAACTCTGGTACATCAGACTAGTATGACATATTCTTCCTTTTGTGTCCCAATCCACAGGATGGGTTTAAGTAAATAAGAATGCTTATGGTGTTAATTCTGTGGTTGAGTAATGTTATTTTTAAAGAAATTACCACTGTAGATTGTTTCCTGGAGATTGTTGGAATGAACTCTCTTGATATCTGTGTCCTTGAAATCCCTGACACCTGGATTGAGGCACATCTGCTATTCTTGCACATTGATTTTAACTATTCTAAGTAAAATGTTTTAAAAACTTTTCTTCATACTCATCCATAACAGATTTTTTTCATGCAACTCCCATGGACTATATGTGCAAACATTTTTGGCCATTTCAAGACTATTAAATTTAATCTAGATTAAATATAGAGCAAACAATATCATTATGTGGTTTCCCCAGTACAAAAAACACATGACCAATATCATAAGCTTTTCATGCAACTTTCCCTGACTTTCTAAGCTCCTTTTTTCTATAAGTGTCTGCATTTTAATTTAAACATGCATTTGCAAATACTTGGTTCTGTTTAAGATGCATGATTTTCAAATACATAGAGATATATTTATTTATACTTAAATATGTTAGTTTCAAAGGTGACCTCAGTCATCTATGCCTCCTTAAACTCATAATTAATAAGGGACAATTTCTGTAGCAGGAATAATACTGTTCAAGTAACACCAGGTCATAAAAGATACTGCTGCTTCAGTGTTGCTTTTCTGGATCACAATCCCTAGTGTCATGATTACATTTTGATCACTTGTAATGAGGCTCACTTGGGAGAGAACTGAGATCTCTTAATAAAAAGTACATAATAGTGTCCATGTGTGAGACACCTTAAAAGTACTTTCAGATTACTAAAGCTGCAGGTAACATTGAAGCACAACCTCCTGAAAAAACTGTCAGCTAATCTCTCTTTATCATTATGACCCATAGAGAACATACCAGCCCAAAAGTTGGTCATCAACCTTTTTGGCACCAGGAACTGGTTTTGTGGAAGATAATTTTTCCATGGACAGCAAGGGATGGTTTTGGGATGAAACTGTTTCACCTCAGATCATCAGGCATTAGATTTTCATAAGGAGTGCACAACCTAGGTCCCTTGAATGTGCAATTCACAATAGGGTTCCTGCTCCTATGGGAATCTAATACTGCAGCTGATCTGACAGGAAGCAAAGCTCAGGTGGTGATGCTCTCTCACTGACTGCTCACCTCCTGCTCTGCAGCCCAGTTCCTAACAGGCCATGGACTGGTACCCATCAATGGCCTAGAGGTTGGAGGCCCCTACTGTAAGCAATAATAAACATTTATTCTTGTTTTAAATCATGAATTTTGAGGGGCAATTTGTAAGAGAAAACTAATTCTATCATATGTCTAGCTACCTAAAATGAAAATGAATTCATTTAAAGCAAATGAATTTATGTTATTCAAAGACAGACATCATGGATATATAAGCAGTTCTAATTTGTGACAATTCAGCAAACTGTCTTTTTGTAATGACTGCCCTTTGCTGTGTGTATTCCATACTTCAATAAATATTAAAATAGAAGAAAAGCATTTATGGTTTCAGTTATTTTACCAGATCTTCAAATTGTTAATCATTTACACTAACACGATTCTTTTTATAATTTATTTCATAATTGTTTCTAAATTTGTCATGTATAATTATTTTTCTTTTCACCTGTGAAACTTGGGTAGAGAAGAAATAATTCCCTATAGGAAAAATATATAAAGATACTTCACTGGGGAAACCAATAACACTACAAGTTAAGACACTTGTTTCTCCCTGAAAAAAGGTAAAAAAGAAAATTTATACATGTTCTGGCTATAACTTTCAAAACATTCTTTCCTGATTTTGTGTTATTTTCCCATCTCCACAGAAGATGTCAGGAATTACTGTGATTAAACCTTTGTGATTTTATCTTCTCTCTCTAAATTTTGCTACATTGATTTAGGTTGCAATTATCTCACTATGGTTTGAATCTATAAAATATTGCTGTGTCTAAAGTCTACTTGACTTTTTTATTTTTTTTAAAGTGTAGTCTAGTGCAAAAATTAAAAAAAAAAATCATGGAGGGGATGGAATACAGCCATGCAATTTTTCTCTACAATTCAAATCACTATCAGTCAACTGAATATAGCCTGACTCTTTAAAACAGAACAGATAAACAGAACTGCTTGTGTTGTATAATGATGTTATCCGACAGCAGTTTTCCTCTTTGCAACACTTTAGGTGCCATGAGACTTCCCTTCTATCTTGAAATGAAACCAGTGAACCACGCTGAGCCCTTTCACAGCTTTGAAGCACAAACGCATGCCACATTTATTCTTCTGATAAGCCTCATTACCTAAAATGAAAGCATTCGAACAAATGTGGCATAAATGGAGTTACACTTCTCACTAGCACCATCAAATGTAAATGTTATCTGAAATATTAGCATCCTAAAGGAAGCATTGGTTTACATTATATTTTCAGGACTTTGCCATCTGGGTCAAGAGTACACTTTCTAAAGAATTTTTAAGATGGCATATTAAATAACTGAATTGTGTACAACTTTTATATTAAAACTTCAATACTGACATAAAATTACTATTTGGATATATATTTCATCCAAGAAAATGTCTCACATAGTTATGTTGTAACATTGTATAAGAGAAGACTTTATTGTAGTGCAAAATTTCATCTTCACTCTGCAGGCATCCTGCTAAAATGATTAACTGAATTCAAGAGATGTCTCTAGTATATCTTCAGATAGAAACCATTTTACCACATTTGAGTTCTTGGTGAAAATTCAGAGACATGTAGCACAATTTAGCAAAAATACTACTGGTAGAGATCAAGCTATAAAAACTTGCTAAAATTAAACAGAATAATTGCCTTGGTAATTAACATCAATAGACATGAGGTCATCTAGCTTACTCATAATAAAGTGAATATTAAAATTTTGTGCACCACTCAGATTGATATAGAAAAGTGATTAGAATACAAATAGTCTCAATAGTACTCATAGAAAGTGTTATTTTTATTTTAGCTGTCTAAAACTTTTGATTTTTTGGAAATTTTTTTTCTACCAAGATGTTGCAGTTGTATCCTTTAACTTACTTTTTATTTTGACACATTGGCTGCCGTCAGTTGCTCAAATATATTGTCTTTCTCTGTTCCCAGTTAGTGTTATTTTAAAAACAAGGAGGATGAGTGTTATGGACTGAATTGTTCACTGCCTTCCGAATTTATACGTTGAAGTGTTAAAACCTCAGTACCTCAAAATGTAATTATATTTGGAGATAAGTTCTTTAAAAGGGAAACTAAGTAAACATTAGTCCTGTAGGGTAGACCTAATCCAATGTGACTGGTGTGCTTTTAAGAAGATTAAGTTTGTACACACAGTGACAGTAGACATGTACATGCACAGAGAGATGACCATGGACAGACACAGGGAGGCCTCTGAAGAAACTAAGCCTGCCAACAACTTGACCTGGACTTGTAGCTTTCAGAACTATGAGAAATAAATTTCTGCTTTTTAAGCCACCCTATCAGTGGTATTTTGTTATGGCAGCCCTAGCAAACTAATACAGTGAAGATGCTTATTTGGAACACATAGTATGTGCTAGGCATTTTCTTTGTGGAAGAGTGGAAGAATTCAGTTAATTCCAGGAAATATTCCTGTGCTTTCTATCTGACTTTCCTTTGACATCATAATTGAATTAGTTTTTGTAACAAAGTTTAAAGCTATCACTTCACAATATCATGCATTTTCTCACTTCTACTCCCCCATCGTAGAGTTGTCTGTTATGAAATAGGTAGCTGGAATAATTTGCTCAATTATTGGAGATTTAAACTCTTAAAATAAGTAAAATAAATTCCACTATCTTATAAACCAACATCATTTTTAATGTTATATAGCTGTCATTTATGAGGTATAAAATTGGCATCATAGCAGTGATACATACGAAATAGTGTTTTACCTAATTTCTTTTTCTCATTAGTGTCAGGTTGACTATTTACTTACTAGTTGTTCAATGGTTGCACACGTTTTAAAAATAATATTTCTATATGTTCCATATAAACAAATTAATGTGTGTAACAAATGTAATAATTTTAAAAAGCAAAAAAAAAAACCCACTAATGGGATATTACACATTTATATATTAATATATATATATATATATATATAACCTAGTAACAAGCACTTACCATGTACTACAGACTATGCTAATAACAAATAAGTCACAATAAATTTAGGAATATTGTTTATATATTATTATCTAATACTTAAAGAACTTACCATGTTTCATGGTCTATGTTAAGAATACATATGCAATATTTTAGCTAAACTTTTTATTATTACAGTGAATGTTTTCAGAATAGTAGAGAGAATCTTCAAGAGTTTAAGCAACTTGCCATGGGCACATATCTTAGTTTCATTGTTGAGATTCAAATACTTTGCTTTTGACTGGAGAACAGAAATATTCAAATGTTATTCTATACTGCTATTCTAAATTAAGGTAATAGTTAATAGGAAAAAGACCATACATCAAATTATAACCATTACACCCAAGAAAGTCAAAGCAACATTTGTTTCTGTCTCTTTGTTAAATAATACTGCAATCACGGATGCTTTATTTGGCCTGTGTTAAATACTACCAATGACAAGAAATACCTTAGCTACTTGTTTCGGGGAAAAAATGCTGATCAAAGTTGAACCTGTGAACTCCCTCAAATAGCTTTCTTAATAATGCTTACAGCTTGCTTATCAAGCTTATCAATATGCTAACAGCTTGTTTATCAAGACTTGCTTGAAGACTTTTGCTTCAATGTGCCATCAAAAAGAAAAAAAAAAACAAAACAGAAAGAAAACTGCCATAAAAGTCTGCCCAATATCATTCAGTCCTTTGCTTTGCAAGAGCCATCCTAAAATGTCTTGCTCCAGGCCCCAAGATTTTATCATTATTCTCCTTCTATGTCTTCCATTTGTGACACCCCTAACACTGTTCCTGTGTTTTCTGCTGTATAAAATATTTGACTAATACAAATAACTATTTAATCAACAGGGTTTTTTGCTGATGTCTTTTAGGGAGTTTTCAGTTAATAGGCCTGTAACATATATAAATTTTATGTGTCACTTTGGTAGAAAGTGATTTCAATAGACTTATTTATTAGTACTATATTTATAATAACTGTTCTAGTTCACCAACAATAATGTAAAGCATCAGAGCAAAATATCAAAAGCATATGCAAGAAATGTAAATTATTTATTAAAAATACCATTAATGTTCAGGAGATAGAAAATCTCATTTGTTAGGAGCCTGAATTTGCAATATGTAGATTGAAATGAGACTGGGAGGAAAGTAAATTATACCAATTTATGCAACGGTTTTAACACTTTAATCAATAGTTATGAAAGTGAAATTGTCCTAGAGGTATTTGATCACATAAAGAACTAAATGTACCTTTATTTTGTTAAAGAAATTCTTCCTTATTGATCTATTTTAAATAATTTCACTAGATATATTGAAACTATGAACTAATTCAGAAGAAATTTTTGTGTGTATGTGAACAGCAGAGAGAAAGGTAAAGTAAGAGAAAGTTTTTAATGAATAAAACTCTGTAGTAATAAAACTTGAAAAATTTGAAGTTACAGTTATCAATGTGTTTTCCTAAAGCATCTTGACTGATATCACACTTCATAAGATATATCAGTTTCATTTTTAGATGAGATTTTTAAAATCATATTTACTTATATAACTTGGCCAGTACTGTCTTTAACACTGTAAGTCCCAGAGCCCAGGAAACCTCCCATCCCGTCCAAAACAAAGCCTCATAGTCACCCTACATTACTCAGCAAACAAGGAACAAATCTAAAAGAATATATGTGATTTTTCCATTATATCAATGGAAATGATGAAACTATGAGAACTTATATTTACTGTTTGTTTTGTTAAATAAGTTGCATTTTTATATCATCTTAAATCACTTATTAGTGTTCAAGACATGGGGCAAAAGGTCATGTACAAATTTAGGGGTTTTCCTTGACGTTGATATGAATCGAATAAAAATGGCAGAAATGTATATATTTTCACATTTAAGTTTTATTATTTTATACATGCAAATAAGTTCTATTGTGTTTTAAAATAGATATAAGATGACCAATATACCAATCTACACATTTTCTTATGTTCTTTCAGAAGCATTTATAGGAGTACACAAACATTTTTAATGTATTTAAATGACAACTTTTTAAAAATGATTTTTATTAACACATAATAATAGTATATATTTATGAGGTACAAGGTGATACTTCAAAACCTGTATGCAATATATATATAATCAAATCAGAGTAATTAGGAATCCATCGCCTCAAACATTTATTATTTCTTTGTGTTGAGAATGTACAAAATCTGCTCTTCTATTTGAAAATATACTATTGGTTGTTGTTTATTATAGTCACTAAATAGTGCGATGGAACACAAGAACTTATTTCTGCTATCTAGCTGTACTTTTACATTCATTAACCAACCTTCAGCTATCCCCAATATACCCTTCCCTTCCCAGCCTCTAGTAACCACTATTTTACTCTCTACTACTGTGAGCTGAACTCTTTGAGCTTCCACAGAGGAGAGAGAACATGTGATACTTATGTCTGTGTGCCTGTCTTATTTCACTTAACATCCCACAAGCTAATTCATATTGCAGCTAATGACAAATTCCATTCTTCTTTACCACTAAGTAGTATTTTAAACAATGGGAAAATTTCCCTTAGGGCACTTTTATGGCAAATAAATAACATAGTTGTATTCTTAAAAAATTAAAATATGATTATCTTCCTGAGCATAGTTTCCCAAATTTGCATAATAATAAAAATCCATTGAGCATTTCTGAAAGTACTTCTTCCCAAGTCTACCCCAGGCAAAGTGGCTGGAAATCAATTTAAAATATTATCACTTGTAAATTAACTTATCTTAGCTTAAAAACAAACACTTCCAATTTTGTTTTCTCAAATATGAACAATTAATTCACAATGTGGGCTCTACTTCCAATCATAAATCAAGCTTTTGAAAGAATGATACAGAAAATTAGAAAAAGCACTAGTAACAGGAATAGTCTTAGGTCTAAGTTAAAATAAATTATTTTGCTATCAAAATGAGGGTCACATGCAAGAGCCTAAAATAAGTAAAAGATAAAATTCAGTCAGTACATTGCCACATACTTATGTGAAATTAAGCCTTCTTAAAGAAAAGAACAAATAATTAATATCTATTGACACTTATTCAGTGTACTGAGCTACCGAAATTTATTTGGTATCGGGGAGTTACAGTATTAAAACTGAGATAGCCAATAAGGAATAACAATTGCTACATTAATTCAATTACTGATATAAGCAATAATATATAGAAAATCAGAGAGAGATCCAAGATGGCCGATTAGCAACAGCTCAGAAATGTAGCTCCCAGTGAAAGCGCAGAGAACGAGTGGACGCTGCACTTTCCGACGAATTTTTGTTGCCCACAGACCGGGAGATTCCCGGCAGAGGAGCCACACGGGTTGCCAGCACAACTCTTTTGGCCGGCGCAGCTGTTTTACTGGTGCACCAGCACAGCGCTTCCTGGTGCGGAGTATACGGGACGGACAGGCTCGGCTGGTCCCATCCCTACAAGGAAAACAGCAATTGGAAGCGCTGAGGACTGAGAGTTTCATAGCAAGCACAGCGAACCCAGGAAGGTCCAGCTCTGTGGGGAAGGGGCGTCCGCCAAAGGAAAACTAAGAAACAGAAAAACTTCATCACCGGGCGGAGAGAGATCCAAGATGGCCACGTAGCAGCAGCTCAGGATTGTAGCTCCCAGTGAAAG